>BJCN01331431.1:0-12398 GCA_018326445.1 Flaveria brownii
AAATTAAATCATAAAACTCATAAAATAAATCATAATTCATAATTTCACATAAAAATTCCTATTAAATCACAGAAAATTTCGGGTTGTCACAAACATCCTGTTGACCAATGACATTACCTGTTTGCAGTTGTCTTCTTCTTTGTCTAAACTCTTCAACAATCTTGTCTTGGATTCTCTCAGCCAATCTGTCAGCCTGCCTATGTTGAGTTAGGTTGGCTAGTGGCATACTAACTAAACAAAGACTGACATAGAAGTTCAAGGTCTAAAAAATGAAGACCTCTTACTACCCTTGAAATCTATGCAGTACTAGGGCTCTTCTATCACCATGATACCTCCACCCTAGAATTTCATTTTTAGCTCCATATGATGGGGTTGAGATTGCCCTTGGTATTCCCTACTCAAACAGACTTTGTATAAAAGATTCCATAATAGTGTGAACTTGAGGAGGTTGCTGAGTGTGGAGAATTTCAAGTGAGGTTGGTGATTCCTCAATGTCCATACTCTAAGAAGAACTCCTAGGTTCTATGATTATGACAACTTCCTCCCCCTTTTTGGTAGCATCACCCTCTTACATAGGTGAGCTAGAGGTGAAAACAATCACATCCTCAGGTTCATCTATTCCTGGATAAGTTCTCCTAAAAAGTCTCAAATCTAGTTGTTCCTTGAGATCAGAAATCTCAAGTTGCTGATCATTGACCCTTCTTTGTAAGGTAGTCACTTGAGATTTTAAGTGACTGACCTTGGAAACTAAATATGTGCATGTTTTTGTTAGTTTGTGCACCTTTAGTTTGAGATTCCCCTCATATTCAGTAAAAGAATCACTATAGGATAAGAGAATTAGACCTAAGTCTTCTTCCACAACACCAGCTAGTTGTTCTTGGCTGCTGGTTTTCGCTTGCTCATTGACAACTTCAGTAGAAGTGTCACTTTGCTGGGTTGCCATGGTTGAGGTCTTAATGATGTAATCACTTATAGAATTGAGAGCCTCTTCCATATGGATCTCCTGTACAAGTTCAGGAAGAACCAACTTAGTGGGGGTGGATGATGTGGGTTAGATATGGGTGACACAGGAGTACTCATCTCTCATTGAGTAGGGAAAGAGAAGAGAGACTCATGATACTCACTGAGTGCCATATCCTCATCAGCATAGAAGTCTAGGTTGGGAATTGTCTGGTTTAAATCTAGAGGCTGGGGATGGTAGCTTCCCCCTGAAGGTTTTTCACTAGAGTATTGAGACTCCGAGTGAAGGCTTAAGGCTTCTTGGGTTATGATCTCTTCAGTCTGAGTATGAGGAACCTCATGACTGAACATTTGTGAGATGGGAGTGGTTTGCTCCTCAGGAGAAGTGGGCACTCCAGTGTCCACTTCTTCCTGTATGGGTGGTGATATGGGGGCCTGCACAGGTTGAATAACCTGAGTAGGGGTTCATTTGGATTTTCTTTGATAGGTGATGGTTATTTGTGGCTGTGTGGGTTGTCTTGAAGTAGAAGGTGTGGGTTCAACACTAGCTGGAGCTGCTAGGTTGTCACCTGGAGCAATGAGCTCTAACATTTTTAGGACTAGGACTGTTTCTACCTTTGAGAAGCCAATAGTTGGATTTCTCAAAGTCATGAAGATGTCGGCCTTCATCTGTCCCAATTTTAGAACATTACCTGTTCCCCACAACTATGAGCCCAGTTCACAGTGGAGAAGGTGCTAGGCATACTTATGGAACATAGCATACTTATGGAATATATAATATTCTAAGGAGTCCAATTTTGCAAGTAAGTTATTGTACACAAATTGTGAATACCTGAACTTGACCCCATAAACCATCCCATGGACTATGAAAGAAAGGTCTTCTAGAATCTGGTCCCAACCTCTATGTTTGTTAAACAACCCGTGGATAATAACATGGAGGAGGTATTTCCATTGAGGATAGACCTTCCCTTTCTTGGAGGTTCTAACTGACATGTCACCTTCATAGCCCATCAGCTCAAAGGACAAGTTTACAGTAGATTTTAGGAAGGACAATTCACCTTCTGTATCATCCAATTATAGATGAGTTGATTGAGGCTCGAGTGATGAAGATTGTCCTCCCTTGCACTGTGGCAGATAGTGCCTTCTCCCCATCCATTGTGACTCTTGGCAGGTCCTCTAGAAGGCCACCAGTTGATCCTCATAGAGTTGAGGATCAATGGTGAGGGAGGTGAAGTAGTGAGACAAAGAAAGAAAACAAAAAACCACTGAGAAACTTGGATCTTTCTCAGAGTTTAACAGAGATACCTGATTATATTGCCTGTGAAGCTGCATGGAAATATCTGGTTGATTTTTGGGGTCAAGGTTGGCCATTTGTGGTAGCTTAAAGGTGAAGAAAGGTAAGAACAAAGGAAAGAGGGGGATTAGGACGATTGGTGGACGTTCGGACGGGTCTGGGGAGACTACTTCAGATCCATCATACACCCCAGACCAGCCCAACAGGCAAGGGGGAGCCTCCGGGTCCAAGGGGACTCTGTTGAAGAGGATGGCTCAGCCCCACGGGATTAAGCTAAAGAGACAGAGGATCACGTTGATTACTACCTCCACCACCACCTCTACCACCACCTCTACCACTACACCACCTACCTCCACTACACCACCTACCACAACCACCCCCATACCACTCCACCCATTCATACTCCACCACCCATATTCACCTCAGCCACTGCTACCACCGCCAGCCACCAAGCTGGCCCTTCCACATTCCCCACCAGATCATACCTCCCTCCTATTGGAGTAGAGGAACAGCTGGTAGCATTAAACAGGATGGTGCTGAAGTGTTAGCAGCTGATGAGGAGAAGTCTGCTAAGCTACGTCAGCTGGAGAGCTCAACGCTTCTCAAGCTCAGCAGATTTCTCAGCAGGCTCAGCAGATAGCTCAACTCTAAGAGCATAGGGAGGAGTCTACCAAGAAGTTGGAGGAGTTAGAGGCGGCAAACAAGAAGATCATGCTCCAACTAAAAGGATCTAAAGAGGAGCCTCTGAAGAACGATGAAGGAGATGATGATGGTAATGATGATGAGGATGATGATAAAGAGGATGATAGTGATGATGATGATGAGGATAATGGTGATGCAAGAGGTAGGGAGGATGATGATGAGGATGATGAAGGAGATGCAACTGCATCTGCCTCTGCTCAAGGTCAAGAGCAAAGGACAAAGAAGAAACAAGAGCATGGAGCTTCATCAGCCCCACCTACCTCACCATCAGCTGAAGACACAGAGAGGATTGAAGACAAAAGTAAAGATTGGATGTTATATTTTGTTAAGCTTTTGTACTTGAAATTATCATTTGATGTTATGTAATTAACGTATATATTTATTATTCAGTGTTTGATTATCTTGATTACATACTAACTATTATTGTGCTACATGTTTAAATCAAGCAGATCCAGCATTTCATCAAGATGAGTACGATGTTGCTCCCTTGCAGCAGATCAAATCTCAACTGACTATGATACTTGATCTGCAAGGGATCGTCAGGAGGTCTGTGATTTATACTCCTGAAGAAGGAAAAATAATTCATGACCTCACTGATGAGCTACTTGCTGAAATGCTCCAGCTGAATCCGGATGAGATAGTGAAGGATGCTCCTACTTTTGATGTTGCTAGTGACGAGGAGCTGAATGGTATAGATGAGATAGAGATCGAGGACATCACAGCTCAGCATTTTTCAGAATATACTGACCGAGAGGGAAATGTTTTTCCCGATCTGGGTAGTACTCTCGGCATTGTTACTTTGGACAATCTGAATTAGAAGGAAAAGGAAGAAGAAGCATCTACAAGCCAAGCCCCAGCCTCGGACGCCGATATCGATATCAGAAAGGCTGAATGGGCGGCTTGTTTCTCAGAGATCCGAGCCCAGTGCGCTGCAGCTAAGCCAAGTACCTACACCAAGATCTACAAAGTGAAGAAGCATCTGAAGGTGTCAGGGAAGATTATATCATGGGCTTATTTTGAGGATCTTAACGTTTACGCAGTGAAGAGGGAGAGGGGAATCGAGTACTTTAGATTTCTACACGATCTAAAGACTCTCCCTGGTTTTGAGCTCAACCAGCTGGCACGACTAGAGCTGCTGTATGCTAACCTAAAGAAAATGTCAGGTTGGTTTGAGGCTGTGTTGAAACGAGAGTATCTTACAAGGTGGGTGAACTTCAAACCTCAATAGGCTACGAGGTATATTAGAAGATCTGAGGTAAACCCCATTACCGGAAGACCAAAGATAGTCTTGAAATGGCACCCTCCACGCACGATGTCTCGTATACCTTTGAGGGAGATGCCACAAGACTTTACACCCCATTTCAAATGTTTGTACTATGACTGGCGCACAGGAGAAGCCGTCATTGTTTTGGATAGGGAAGGAATGGTGGATACAATAAGGGTGCTTGACCCAATGTGGCTAATAAACTTGTCCGCTTCTGATGTCTACACATTGTACAAGTGGCCACTGTTTTTTGATACGCAGGATATAGTGCAAGCACTTTAGTTCCAACATGTCATACGCTTATGCTTTGCACTTAATATCCATGTTGTGGTCTCTAAAGAAGAACGAGCTAAAAGGTTTGAAGAGTTTACAAAGGAAGTCAAAGATTAGATAGAACTAGGTCTAAGGGGGAGTTTGTTGGTACACATGTCCCTAGTTCTAGGTCTAGTGAGCTTAAATGTAATTGACTTTCATCTTGTTACAATAATGTAATCTTTGATATATGTAACGAAAACTCTTCGTTGAATGTGTATTGGTTATTGAATGTTTTATCTAGTTATATTATTGTTTATTACACACTTATATGAACATGTTATATAGGTATACAGTTGTTAGACATAGTTCTGCATCGTTAAAGGTTCAGGAATGTGTTTAACTAAGTCTCATGATTCAGTCGCACGACTGGACCATGCGAATGGGCCAGTCGCATGACTGAACCAGGTGATTGAGTCAATTGAACGATTGAGTCATAAGACTGACTCAGTCGTATGAATGAATCAATCGTACTACTTAATCGCACGACTAAGCCATATGCATGGCTCAGTCGTACGAATGAAGACTGTAACCTATAAATACCACTTAATTCGTGGAAAAACAGAGAGATTTCAAGAATTCCTAAACCTAGCCGTTCCAGTTCGTCCAGATCATTCCTTCCAACTTCATATAACGTTTCTGATCATTCCTAATCAATTCTTAACGTATTCTAATCATTAGTTTCCATCGGATTAACGTTCTCCCTGATTGGATCGCCAATCAAATAGGATTCCGTACTATTTGATCTGGTTTCACGTTGAATCAGTTAGTACTCCGTATGTACTCGGTCCTAACATAAATAACCTGAAGGATGCATACAGGGTCAACCATTAAGATAACAAGAACCTTGTGGCATAACCTAGGTGACTGGGTCAGCTTTGTGCATAATGTTCGGGGTCTATTTGTAGACCTCAGGCCCAGTATTAGCTTTGTGCACAATGTTCGGGGTATTGCACATTGGTCCAGATGAAAGGGAGAGATGACATGTCCTAGGTGACTGATTCAGCTTCGTGCACAATGTTCAGGGTCTAACTGTAGACCTCAGGCCCAGCATCAACGTTGTGCATAATGTTCGAGGTATTGTATATCGATACGAATGAAAGTAAAAGATGATGAAAGTACGAAAAGGAAGTATCTGAATGAAAGTAAAAGATGATGAAAGTACGAAATGAAAGTATGTGAATGAAAGTAAAAGATAGTGAAAAGTACGAAATGAATGTATGAATATGAAAGTGAATGTTAATGAAAAGAATGAAACGATGAAAGTACGAAAGAACGAAATAAACGATGAATATAGTATGAATGTACGTATGATGTGTGCTTGCTTATGAAATTAATGTATAGTATTTGAGGAGTATATTTTCATATATAAAACATACAGGGTATTTTAATACTTCTAAAACTAGAACTCACTCACTAGCACTGACTTTTATACATTTTCAGTTGGCAGGTAATTTGCTGAGGATGGCACACGAGAAGGCTACTCGGCAGGGCAAGACTGGCATCCATTTACGCATAATATTATTGTTTTTTTGTAATGCAATTAATAGATGCTTTTGTAACTTATAAACAGTGTCGTATTGCTTAACGACATTAAGTATCAATGAAACGAATAGTGTTTGTTAACTTACTTCCGCTGCTTATTTTAAGAATTATGTATTGTTTATGTAATAATGCGATGATTGTCCCACTGTAAGCGTTCCGGGATTGGGGCCTTATAGAACAGGTGTATGGTACATGAGGTCCTAAGACAACTGATCCCCACATCCTACTGTCTTGAGACTTGATGAAGTCTTCCATTCTTTGGCACCAAGTATCAAAGTCATCGGGTGTGATAAATGGAGATTTTGTCATAGTATCGATTTCCATATCAGCCTTGGTAAGAGCTGCCATTTTAGTTGTTAAGTGTTTTGTGAAACTGAGGAGATTTAAGATGGTGAGATTTTACAATCAAGAGCCTGAAATGCTCTGATACAAATTGTAGGACCATTGAAGGGGGTCAATACAATCAATTTCACAATAAGGATAGAGTTAGAACACTTAACAGATCAAATAAGGAACTAGGTTTTATGTTTATGATACTATGAACACAAGTAAATATAAGACAAAACAATGAACAAGAACAAGATGGTATTTGGTTTTCAAGAATGTAGTATATTGCTTTGAATTTCTATTACAAGTATTACAAAGCATAAAAATAAATACAAATCCTTGAGACACTTTATACTACATCCTACAGCCGGTTATACTTTGAAAGCTAGCTGGAAGCACTAATCTATACAACAAGATTAATGTATGTCAAAAGGCAGATTGTCTTTTGACTTGTGACTATAACATGTAATAGTTCACTTTATAATATATTACAAAAAGGATAGAAGGTACAAAAGTAGAAAGTTGCAGACTAATGACCATAATCTACAGTTGACAAAAGCATGTATCTTTTCACCAACTTATCTAAGTTGGTGAGTCTTCAAAGGTGGCAGCGGAAAGATGTTCAGCTTTTTGGTCAAAGGTGATTACAGAAAGCATGTCTTCCCTGTCTTTGGAATTAATCAGTCTTTGGATTTGGAAGACTTTGTCTTTGAAGCTTCGGAAGACTTCTGCTTTTGCTTCGAAAGATTTTGTTATTTGGCTTTGGAATATTTTACACTTGTCTTATTTCCTTTGAGTTGTGTAACACTTCTAAAGTAACTTTACTCTATACTTCATGCATGCATTCTGAGAGCTATTTAGTTGCTTTGATTGCATAAGATTTATAGTATAAACCTTACAGGTTGGTATACAGTTTATGCGCGTAAAACCGTGCGATTTCGGTTAAAAATCACCACATATGGAAGAAATTTAGGTTAAATATAAAAGAACATATTTTTATAATAAAAATTGTCTTGAAATAATTTAATATATGTTTTACTACTGGATATTAGTTTATTTGTTCCAAAGATTAATCAATGTTGATTGATATTAAATAAAGTAATATTTTATTAAAAGGTAATAAAAATAAGAAATAGTTTTCTTAACAAGAACAAGATTATGTATATATTTTATTATTGATCTAAAATAAAATATTATTGTGAATTAATATTGTATTTATTTATTTATTTATTTATATAATTATTTATTCATTTATTTATTTAATGCATAACTTAGTAAATTTTTCATTTATGTTTTCGTATACTTTTATGTGTTTACTTCATGTGTATGTGATATGTGTATGTGATATGTAGTTATCCTTTAAGGGTTAAATGGTTTATTTAGTAAATAAATATTTGTCACTTATAATATAAATTATTTAACTAAACCGAAAGTCACCAACGGGTCATTTAAAAGTGAATTTCATGACAAGTCAAGTAAGTTGGGTGAACAACTTGTGTAGTAGACTTATTTATAAACAATTAATGGGTTCTTTGTATTTACGGCGTTAATTGGTCATTTATATTCCGGGGCTCAATTTTGCTAGACTCTCTCTTTGTTGCATTTAAAAGTGAGTTTTCGCAGCCCCTATTTTTAAATAACAATTTTATTTAATTATTTTGTGTGAAAAGCATGCCATAAACATTTTTGTATATAATTAGATTTAATTATGAAATAATTGCATGATTTTAATGATGGCCTTGAGTTGTTTTATTAATTGTGCACGACTGCCCTCGACCATAATCATTAACCCAGGAAGGGCCACAGGATATATTGGTAGATCTATCGGGTTTGACAACCGCCCCTCATGATCGCTACTGTCGGTCGGTTTATACGGAGGGAATATATGTTGAAAGGATTTTGAGGGACTTTGTGTCTTGGTTTGATTATGGGGCTCTTGGTTGCGATCATAGTCAGTGGACCTAGATAGTCATTGACGATCCAGCGGTTGATTCTGGGATAATCATATCTTTTTATAAAAGGAAATTATAATAACCTTTTTATATAAACATGTGAACTCACCATCTTTTTGCTGATAAACTTTTGGACATGTTATTCAGGTAATTAGGCATGCATGGGAATGAAAAGGGTTCTAACGATAAACTTATCACATTTGCATACACTTTTGGGACCAAATTCCGCCGCCGGTTAAAACTACACTCTCTCTTCTCCTTCTCTTCCTCCCTATAGGTGAAACCACCGCCATAACACCCTCACCACTTTAAAATTATATCATCCAAGCTTGTTTAAATAATCAAACAACTAATTTCAAGGATCCCTTAGTGAGTTTGGTGAAAGAATTTATATATATCCAACTCCAAGGAGAAGAAATAATCTATATTTCTTAAAATTGTTCATCTTTGGGTAAGATTTGTTTTCTTTAAAAACCTCTTGCAACATGACAAATGAATGATCGTTGAAGGTTTTGCTAACCAAAAACTAGATTTTCTTGAAATCCAAGGTTTCAACAATGGTTTTAATCAAGAAAAATGAGTCGTAAAAGGGTGTATATGTGTGTGTATCTGAACTGTGTATGTGTGTGTGTGTTTGATGTTGATGATTTTGGAATTTCATTTACATTTATGTTTGATTTTGACATGCAAGATGATCAAGCTTTTATTGTGTTTATGAACATCATATGAAACCCATCTCTAAAGGGGTTTGTCAAAAATGATGATAATGGGTGATACATGAATGTATGTACGTATAGTGTTCTTGAGCACATCTTGCTTTTGGATTTCAAAAATGACCAACTGTTATACATATTTGTAAACCATTTTCAGACCCAATCTGCTTTCTAACATGCATACAACATAAATCTATCATTCTAAGCTTCAAAATAAACTTATAACCATAGAACACAAGAGTTTACACACACACACATATGAGTACATGTATATAACAGTTTGAAAAACATTTTCACATGCATTTTCAGCCCCAAAAGTTTAAAACATAAGAAAATCGGGTACTAGAACTCAAATTTTTGCATCATTTGAACCAAACTTCTTCAAATTTGAGCTCTCAAAGAGTTCTAACACCTAAACATGCCAAAAGCACACAACCAAACACACCCAAACACATAAGGCTCGGTTATAAGGCTGAAAATTCAGTTAAAACCTTACAAAACACAAGAAAAACTCCCCTTTCAGCAAATTCTTTTTCTTTTTCTCTCTATAACTGATAGAACTCTGCTCTCTCTCTCTCTCTCTCTAAAACTGGTGACAGCAGTTAGTGAGAAAGCTTGGGGGCGGCCATGCCACGTTTTTAAACATAATAATAATAAAGTTTGCCTCTTGCACAACTTTAACCCCTCAACTTAGGTTATTTTCTTTTTCTTTCTTTTTACTTTTCTTTTCTTTTATAAATTTCTGGGTGTTATAAGTCCACCCCCTTATATAGGTTTCGTCCCCGAAACCTGTGACTCCTCGAATATTTGTAGGTAATGCCGCCTCATCTCTTCCTCAGTCTCTCATGTAGACTCTTATCCCTTCCTATGCCTCCACTGTACTCATACTAGTGGTACCATCTTATTCCGTAATCTCTTCTCCTTTCGGTCGATGATTGCCACTGGTTGCTCTACATAATTGAGCCGTTCATCCACCTTGATATACTCTAGTGGTACAATCATGTCTTTATCGGCTTAGCACTTTCTCAGATGAGATACATGGAATGTCAGATGAATTCCACTTAACTTATTAGGCAGTTCTAATCGATAGGCCACTTCTCCTACTCGTGCGATGATTTGGAAAGGCCCTATGTTTCTCGAGCTCAGTCTTCCTCTTTTCCTGAACTGGACGATCCCCTTCTAAGGTGAGACCTTCAACATGACTCTATCACCCACGTTGAACTCAATCGGTCTTTGTCTTTTCTTAGCATACGACTTCTATCTATCCTTGGCCGCCTTGATAAAGGCTTTGATCTTTTCTAAGTTTTCTATCGTAGTCTTGATAACCTCGATACTTCCCAATTCCTTCAGCCCAATGTCTCCCCAATACATAGTCATCCTACACCTCCTACCATATAGCATACATCCTAACTCCTTATGCCCAATGTCTCCCCAACACATAGGCGTCCTACACCTCCTACTGCATAACATCTCATTTGGTGGCATGCCAATGCTTGCATGATGATTGTTGTTATATAAGAATTCAGCTAATGTTAAGTGATCATCCCAAATTCCTCCAAAGTTGATCACGCATGCTAGGAGCATATCCTTGAGCGTCTAAATCGTCCTTTCAGATTGAACATCTTTCTGGGGATGGTAAGCCGTGCTAATGTGTAGCCTCGTCCCTATCGCATCATGGAATCCTTTCCAAAACTTTGATGTTAACCGGGTGTCACGGTCCGACATGATAGAAACCGGCACACCATGATGAGCTACAATCTTCTTGATGAATAGATCCGACGGCCTCTCAAACGAGTATGTCTCATGGATCAGTATGAAGTAAGCATTTTTCGTCAAGTAGTCAACTATCACCCATATGGCATCGTAACCTCTAGCAGTACGCGGCATTCGTAATGAAGTCCATGTGATGTGCTCCTACTTCCACTCGGGTATATCCAACGGTTGGATCTTCCCATATGGCTTCTGATGCGCTGCCTTCACTTGCAAGCAAGTAAGGCACTTACTCATATACTCCACTACATCGCACTTCATTTCTAGCCACCAGTAATCTTTCTTCGTGTCTTGATACATCTTGGTAGTGTTGTGGTGAATGGAGTATCGAGTCTTATGAGCCTCATCCATAATCCGCCCCCGTAGGTCTCCATAATGAGGGATCCACATCCTCCCAAAACGGGTTCTAACTCCGTGGGTATTTTCTCCCAACTCCGTGGCTAGACCTCTCATCCTTTCGGAGTTAAGGTGATCTTCTTCCAATGCCTTATTTTGAAATTCTTTAACCTAGGTCATCACATCATAAGTCATCACTAGTTAATAATCTTTCACATGAATCGGCTCGGGTCTCTCCTTTCTACTAAGGGAATCAGCTATTACATTGGCTTTACCCGGATGGTATTGGATCTCATATCATAATCCTTGATTAAATCTAACCACCTCCTCTACCTCATGTTGAGATCCTTTCGCTCAAAGAAATACTTTAAGCTTTTATAGTCCGTGAAAATTGTGCACTTCGCCCCGTACAGGTAGTGCCTCCAAATCTTTCATGCGAAAACCACAGCCGCTAGCTCCAAATCATGGGTGGGATAATTGACCTCGTGGGTTTTCAACTATCAGGACGCGTCGACTATTACCCTTCCACGTGTAGGATTCTGTATGCCCAAGACACATAAAATATTGATGTGGTTAGTACGTCATGATCCAAGTCGGGTTATACCCAATAACAAGCTTAGCAAACACCAATTAATATTTAATTGATGATATGATCATGCAATTAAATATTTACACCAAATTTAGAAAATGGGTTTTCTAAATAACTTGCATAAGAGATGGAACAAATTGTAAGGATAAGTTTGTTGATGAATTTTATTATTCTTGTTATTTAAAAGGGATTTAAATAACAATAATAATATATATATGATTGCACCCTAATTAAGTTGTTTAACTAAAAGGGACATATGTCACATTTAATTAAAATGTCTAGACAATGACATTTTAATGTGTGTGATATATGTGGCTGATTTATGTGTGAAGTGTTGGTGTTTTAAGAGGGAAAAAGGATAATTCTGAACTCCTTTTGGCCGGCCCCTTGATCCACTCTTATTGGACCTTCATGCCTTGAAACATACACAAATGAATCAGCCATTAACTCATCCATCAATGCCATTCAACACACATGCAACAAGATCAAAACTCTCTCTCTTTTTCTCTCTAAGATCTTCGGCCAGCAGCAAGAAAAAGAAGGGTTTCTGGATCATTTTTGGTGTCTAATCCTAGCATACAAGGTGTTTGTGATAGTGCTTGGGGTATACAAAGCTTGAGGAGTCCTCCATTGG
>BJCN01331459.1:6778-23911 GCA_018326445.1 Flaveria brownii
AGGATCATAATCGCCTTTTGGTCGTCAATCAGCCATGTATTGTGCAGTGGATTTGGAACAGGTTTGTCTTCTTGAATGATTTCGGCAGAAGGAGGAGCGGTGCCATCGACATGGGAGAGGAGCTTCTGGACAGTGAGTACCGGAACCATTTGCTTCTTCCAATATAAGTAGTTGGAGGGGGTAAGATTGATAGCAAGCATATGCATGACTGTGCTCATAGAGGGGGCTAATTCAGAGGGAGAAGTAGAAGAAGATGCCATAGAGAGGAGAGGAGAAAGAGCAAAAGAGGTGGGAGGGAAAACGAAGTGAAGGGATGGGGAAGGTTAATGGCTTGATACCATGTGAATAATGTTGATTGGAATACCTCTAAAGATTGGAGGAAATAACATATATAGAAAGAAAAGTAACAGACAAAATACATATGAATAGACAATAATAAATAGCCTAAATTAATGTAGTCCAACAGTGTGGAATGGGTTTTGTTTTAGCTAATGTCCTCTTAAGTATTCTAGATTATGATTAAGTGATTGATGATGAAATATGAATATTATGATTTGGAAATGTTGTTTTGCTTCATCAACATTATGTTCATCATTAAAGTTATGCATGTATTGTTTTTCATTTGGTTCTAATTTAAAAATTCATGACACAACACAATGCTGGTGATTTGTTTGTTAAATCTGGCGAGACATCATCTATTGCCTGAATTATCATAGAAAAAAGTTAAGTTTTTGGGAAAAGAAAATTAAAAAATTGTTAATGAATTGGTCCATTGGATGGTAAGATTTGTTCATCTCTTCAGAAATCCATTATAACTCCATTGGTTGTAAAAGTCAATTTAGCATTCCTGCTACCGTTCTAGACTTACCATTCTTCAAGGCTGGCCAAGCTTAGCTACCATTTGCATAGCTTAAAATGGGTCAAGAGCAAATAACAGATGCAGTTGTATAACAAGGATCATGGCAGATGTTTCTTTCTGCTTTTGGTGCGAAATTCTTTTTGTCATTTTTAGTGGCTAATAAACATATGGTGTATGTTATGTTTCCAGTTAGCTCTCTTTTCGTCTTTATTAATTATCAAGAGTAAAAACTACAGGCGAAGTGTAATCACTAGATGAAAACGGTAAAGTTACTAACGACACAAGAAATATGGTGTACAAAGATTTTTATAGACATTTTTTCCTCTTAATGTGATTGGATTTCTATTATCAACCATCAAAAGTGATGTATTTTTTTTTGTTTCTAATGATATTTATATTGTTTCAATCAATTAACTAATGACTTGTAATTGTTTTAACTGACCGTGTAACACACTAGGTTTAACCTAGTTATATTATATTAGATCATAGATCATTTTATCATATGTTCAATAGTAGAAAAACTAGGAGGTTGCAGGCTATCCCCAACCCCATACACCATCCCTCTACTCCTCACTGTCACAACACAAACACCACAAACACACACAAACACACACAAACACACACAAACACCGTCATCATCAATTTATCATCATCAATTTATCATCATCAATTCATCATGCTCACAGATCTTCAATCAAAACCCTAGATGATCACCTAAAATGGTCTTCAAAGGCAGATTCTTCCACTCTAAGAAATCATCCGATATTTCAAGCCCCGAGGGCTCCAACAGCCCCCGATCCACCGGCTCAAGCTCCAACTCACCGATCAAATCCGACAAGAAGAAAGCCAAATCCACCGCCAAAGACGACCACCACCCCCCGATCGGGTCCTCATCGCGTCAAAATCAAGTCAAAGATGCGTCAATTTCGACTTCAATCTCGAAGGATCACTCGAGGAGTAAGAAGGATCATGGAGTTAAGGTGCAGAGTAGCGCCGCCGGAAAACCTAGCTCCGGCGCCGGAACGTCGTCGGGATCGGGGAGTTTGAGCCGGAAAGGGGCGGCCGAAAACCTAGCTCCGGCGACGGTTTCGCCGATTCTGGCGTCGTCGCTAGGGTTGAACCGGATTAAGACGAGATCTGGACCGCTGCCGCAGGAGAGCTTCTTTAAGTTTGATGGGAGTAATAGCAAGAGTAAAACTGGTAGTAAGATGTCTTCACTTGGTGCTAGTAATCTGTCGAAATCGAAAAACGGTGATGGTGGTAATGGGAGTGGTTTTAAGGAGGGATTTGGTGGTGAAATGAAGAAGATGTCGGTTAATTTGGGGAATGAGGGTGGTGGTAGTCCGGACCGTATGTCTACTGAAAGCCTGCAGTCGAGGGATCATACTTCTAATGTTTTAGGTCGGTCTCCATTGCACAATGGCGAATCTTCGTCGGATACTGGTATGATTTCTTGATAATTTATGAACTTGTATGTTCTTGTTAGATTTCCCAGCATTATATGCTATGTTAAGGATGTTACTATGTTAGTGTTCCATCATGGTAGATTGGTAGGTAAAAGAACAGTAGACATTACATGATACAGTTTTGTAGGTGAACTTAAATACGTTGAACATTTGAAGTTTAAGGCAGGCCCAATTCACAAATTATAAGCAATCAGCCAATCACTCATGTTTGTCGGTTGGATTCGTGTTCGTTAATATAGGGACTTGAAATATCCCAGCTTTTACAGAAGCTTAATGATGTGAAGTTATGTGCTTCCCGATTAGGTTCTGCTAATCACGGAAGTTCTAGGAATATCTTAAATATAAATATAAGTAAATGGAATATGGTCTATATCTTGCTTGGTTAGGTAATGTTATGTCATGTATACAGGTAATTGTATCTTATATATGATGAAAATATTTAATGTTTTCACGAACATTGGTTTTAAAGTCTGCAAACATGTATCATGCTAACACCTTCATGCTTGTTGTTAGCTATGAACTAGCTTGAAACTGCCTTTCTGTTCCGTTTTGGGTTAGGACGAACATTCCTGACAAAATATATAGAAGCTGTAGAATCATGATAAATTGGTTACCGGAACACACATGTTTCTTAAATGATGGAATTATTTTCAATTGCACATTGTAGCTTCCAGTGACTTCAATTTTAGATAGTTAAGAATTTACCCATCTTTGCTTATCTCTTTAGAATGGCATATCGACAAGACTTCCTTATTCGAACCCACATATATACAAGCTCTACTACCTACTAAACGCTTGTTGCTATTCATTAAATGCCAACTAACCATTATGATTTAGACTGAGCTTTAATAGGAAAAGGTAGACTAGAAAGTTACAAGTGGTTTCTTTAAGCTCAAGTGATTTTTGATAAAATTTCTCATCACATTTTACATTAAAGGCTTTTCCTCTTTTAGCGATTAGTATGAAAAATATGTTTTTATGCAAGCTATCTGTCGGCATATTTAATAACCTTTTAGAGTGTTTAATAATTTATCATATGAATAATTGAACATGACTATGTGATAATCTATCACCCAAAGAAGTCCAACATTTGACTTTCCTTTTTACTATTGTTTAGTGCCTAAAGCCTTAAATATGAGGTGCCTTACCTCTAATCTAATTAATCAGCCACTTACTACTAATGCACTTAATAAGTCACTTACTAATACATTTAGTCCATCATTTAATTGAAGCATCAAGGGCGTTAACTCTAATATCTGCACCAAAAGGTTGGCTAAAAAATCAACAGCGTAACCTGAGGAGGATCTGTATTTTGTAGCATAAAAATCAATAAAATAAAAACTTTGTTGAAGAAAATGTTATGTAGAGCATGAAACATAGATCACATCTGACAAGGTATTGCAGCCCCTATATGGTTTGAAAGTTCTGTTGGACGCCACTTGTAAAATTGAGATATATTGAAGTTCTATGTTTAGTAGCTTCTATATTATGTAACATTCATCATTTAAAAAAAATTGTAAGTTATAGATGATGCTTAAACTTGAACTTAATAATCAGATTCGGGGTTGCCTCTTGAGTATCCTGTATCTAATTTTTTTTTTTGGATTTTAGCTATTGATAAATAGATAAATTGTCTATAAATAGCAGCTGCACTTAAAGGGAATGGAGTTTAGGCTTTATATGCCACAATTAGCACACAAAGAAATCTTTTGTAAGTGTGAATTTATATCATTTTACTCATTTGTAGAACACTCTAAATATCTTGATGTGACGTCTGTAAAGTTATGGCAATTTTTTAATTGATAGTATTATAGTTATACTCATTTGTTTTATCATTGGTCATATAATTTTATTCTTAAAAACATATACTGGTTTTTTTCGCTATTGTGTTGATGTGATATGGCTTCTCCAATATGGGATAAACTAACCTATGATGTCTTAACTTTCAGATCTGTGTATTATGAAAAACAAATAGAAGAAATTTATGGATTCCTACTGGGCTGAAGCCCATCTATTGTTTAAGTAATTATCTCAATTTAATTGCACGGAATATTCTGAAGATGAATGAGGGGCCATTATGAGAAGAAGAAAAGTACTGTGGTCAATATAAAAGAACCTAAAATTTCACTGTAGCTAGGAGTTTCAAATTAAATAGATAGATAGGAGTTTCAAATTAAATAGATAGATAACTGTGAAACTAATGCTTGCATCTAATTTTTATACTTCTGGCATTTGAACCTATATGTATAACAATACTTTTGAAGTTTATTACATTGTTTTCAGGTAAGGTATACATTTATAGTTCATATTGGATATAAAATAACAGAAATGAGTTGAGGGTATCATTTATACACATCTGATAGTAGTTTTTATTGAACATTCTACCACTTTTATGGCTAAAAAACGTTTATTAAAATTACTGAATTTAGGGCACCTGAATCTGAGGGGATACTCAGGAGGCTTGAGGAGCTCAGAGGTTTGTACTCCAGAGATGAAGGTAAGGTGTTGTGATGTGGCTGGTAAGGTGACAATCTTGACCCATTTACTTACAAAGGGGTCGATTTGGTTTTTTATCTATAATATGTCAAATAGGTAAAATCAAATAAGTTATCTAAAAGGAAACAGGTCATATGCCGTTTAAAGTGTATATTAATGGTAGAAAACCTCTTGAATCAATTTATTTTAAAATTTTGGATAGTATTAAAATAATTCAACTTTCGGTTATATTTGACACACTATTTATTTATAAATGAGTCAATCTGACCTCTACAATATTACCTGTTAGGCTGTTATACAACCTGCCTATTTGTGCCACATTTACGGTGTGACACAGCTTCTATCCTAGCTACGCTGCTAGTCTTAGCAAAATCAGTTCTTCACATTCTGAACTTAAAAATATGTTCTGCATTTTGTAGACATCATATGATTGTGAAAACCCAAAGGAATCTGAATCTCCTCGCTTCCAAGCTATACTTAGGGTTACAAATGCACCTAGAAAGAGATATCCTGCTGACATCAAAAGTTTCTCCCATGAACTTAACTCAAAAGGCGTACGGCCTTATCCATTTTGGAAGCCTCGTGGCTTAAATAACTTAGAGGTAAATATATATCTTATGTACACTCAGTGCTATTATTTTTCATTTTTTTGTTTGTTTGGTTGGTTGGAATGAGACAAGCAAGGTAATGGAAATATAACTACACCCTGTTATCATGCTTGGTTAGCCTATAGGAATGAGATGGGTTTTCATTTCAGTTTTTTATATTATGTATATAGAAATAGTTTTAACATTACTCTATATATTTTAATGGAAGTGATTGAATTTCTTTGTATGACTAATAAATTTAAAATCTAAAATCTTAGATGATATTTTTAATAAATAATAAAAAAGGGCGTACTCGGTGCTTGACTTAGATCTGATATACGCAGGCTTACCCTACACTCAAGAATGTTACAATAAAATATATATTTTCTATTTGTTTCTGAAAAAAAAGAAAGTAAAACTAAAGTTTTCAGTTTTCTTCAAAAAGATTTCAGTCTATGAAGATTAGATGTATTTTTTCATTCTATTTCATGATGGAACAGAAGAAAAAACTGTCCATGGAGTGAATATTAACCAATTGAAAAGATTCCATTCGATCCCATTACACAAAACAAACATGTTTTCATGTTTTAATGGAATGAACCATTCTGTTTGCTTCTTAGATCCCGTCATACCAAGCATTACCTTATTGTTTTTTTTCGTTTCACCTTGAGCAGGAGGTTTTGGTAACTATACGAGCAAAGTTTGACAAAGCAAAAGAGGAAGTTGACTCTGATCTACATCTATTTGCGGCTGATTTACTCAACATTCTTGAAAAAAACACAGAAAGTCAACCTGAATGGCAAGAAACTTTAGAAGATTTACTAGTTTTAGCTCAAAGATGTGCTATGACTACCCCTGGAGAATTTTGGCTGCAATGTGAAAGCATTGTTCAAGATTTAGATGATAAACGTCAAGAACTTCCAATGGGAATCTTAAAAAAACTTCATACCCGCATGCTTTTTATTCTCACAAGATGTACAAGATTACTACAGTTTCACAAAGAAAGCGGATTGGCTGAAAATGAACTCGTGCTCCAGCTAAGACAATCTTTACATTCTGCAGATAAAAATATTCCTCCAAAAGCATCAAAACCACCATCAACAATAAAATATTACAGTCAAGAACAACACAGACTGCATGATTTGGGTTCGAAGAAAGATCAGCCAAATCGATATGATGATTCTATGCCTACATCTGGTGTAGAAATGGGTAAAGATGCAGATTTTGACTTGGAATCGCCAACAGGCCGAAACCGTATGGCATCATGGAAGAAACTGCCATCTCCTGTAGGAAAAACTTCTAAAGATGTTGTAGCTCCTGTCAAGGAAAAAAAGGTAATTTCTCCCGAGGTTCCTACTGCTAAAGATTCACACACAACTACCTCTAAGCATCAGCATAAAGCTTCATGGGGGTGGGGGGACCACCAATCAAATTTTGCAGATGAAAGTTCAATAATTTGTAGGATTTGTGAAGAAGAGGTTCCTACTTTACAATTAGAAGATCATTCTAGAATTTGTGCAATTGCCGATCGCTGTGATCAAAAAGGTCTTCGTGTGGATGAACGATTGGTTAGGGTTTCTGAAACACTTGAGAAACTGATTGAATCTTATACACAAAAGGATTTGACTTTGGCTGTTGGAAGTCCAGATGGTGCAAAAGTGTCTAATTCAAGTGTTACCGAGGAATATGATGTGTTGTCTCCAAAACTTAGTGATTGGTCTAGAAGAGGGTCAGAGGATATGCTTGATTGTTTTCCTGATGGTGATAATCCGGGAATTATTGATGACATGAAAGGTGTGACATCATCCTCTATGCCATATAAAACACGTTTTGGGCCGCCCAAATCAGATCAAGGAATGACAACGTCATCTGCTGGTAGCATCACTCCTAGGTCACCATTGTTAACACCTAGGACTAGCCAGATAGACTTGTTATTGACTGGAAAAGGTTCTTTTTCAGAACATGCTGAACTTCCACAGGTATAATCCAAGTTTTTTTTTTCTTTCACCAATTACCAAGCGGACCGTTAATAAGTATTTTTGTGTGTAACTGTGTATAACAATTGTTTTCTATTTTATACTGTCATGGCTATATATATCTTAGGATTAATGTACTCAGAGGCAACCCAAGTATTCAAAAGGTTCTACTATGGTTGCCCAAGTATCGACTTTATTTCATTTATGCTCATCCCGGCAAGAACAAACCCGGCAAAATGTTGTAAGTTGACAAAATGTACTGAAGTTTAAAACTCTGGACACATCTAGAGTTACAAGCTGACAAAAATGGTTAAAAATTTGCTCGTTAAATAGAAAAAGTTGTTAGAGGTGATTTAAGGACATTTTTGTCGATTTACAACTCTAGAAATAACATAAGTTTTGAACTTAGGGTCGTGTTGTCATTTTGTAACTTTAGAGATATTATAAACTCAAAACTTAGGGTCCCTATTGTCCTTTTACGATATTTCCATACAATTTTGGCTGGATGGCATAAATAAAACCTTTTTTATAATTGTGTGGCCTATGTATAAACCATCCTTTTATTTTATGTTCAGCTAGTAAATTCAACTACGAAATTTTCAGATATCTATGTGAAATTGCTTCATACATATGAAGCATGTATGAATGTTTCTTATAGCTGTATTCGATGCTAAATTATGATAATAAAATTGGACAATGCTGTTTGTGGTCAAACCATGCGCATAAAAGAAACTGTCTTTGAATATTATCTGGTGATGATCCCACATTCCCACTCACAAAAGAAACTGTATATTGAGATGTGGCGAGGAGTGTTCCTGGCTTCTTGCACACAGTTGAAACTTGAAAGGAGCATTGGTTAAACCAGCCCCTTAAAATAGTTTGTGTGGGTTGATGTGTCAAAGTGGATGCCAAAACAGGTTGGGTTTGATTGACCCAAAGACATTTTTTGTGATTTTGTAAAGCTCTATAGACAATCAATGTGTTAAATATGATTACGTATGGACAACCCACATTAACCAACCTAACTTTTTTGCATTCAGCAATCTGATTTTGCTTATAACTATATTTTATTTTCACATTATGTGATGTTTAGATGTATAATAATCTAGCAATCATGTAACAATATTTGTACCTTACACTAGAACTGATTGTCTATCATTTTGATTTGTTGAAATAAAACTATATGATTTGAGGGTGTTTTTTAATTATGTAGATGAATGAACTTGCTGATATTGCTAGATGTGCTGCTAATACACCTTCAGATGATGATCGCTCTCTACCGTATTTGCTAACTTGTCTTGAAGACCTAAAAGTTGTCACTGACCGCAGAAAATTTGATGCTCTTACTGTTGAGACATTTGGAGCACGGATAGAGAAGCTTATCCGGTGAGATTCGTTCCACTGTTAACTATTATTATTTGTGTTATTATTACTAACTTATTATTATTGTTGCTGTTGCTGTTTGGGTTTGTTTAAGGATCAGTTTACACTCGTACTCAATGAACTTAATTGAATCAAATTAATTAGGTAGTGAAATTATGATTAGGGTTTTGAGGGACTGCAGCCTAATTGAAGAGCAATCAATACATACAAGAACACAGAGAGAATAAGATTCTTTGTTTATGATTTGTTGAAATTATACAAAACTTTTGTAATTAATTACACAAATCTAGAACAAATTCTTTGGTCTATTCTAGGAATTTATCACTATTGTAATCAATTACATAAATACTCCTAACGTCACGCAAAGGTTCTTTGAAAGCGACTTGTTCCCTTGAATAGACTCTGAACAAACTTGGAACAACTTCTGCAGTAGGAATTTGTGGTCGGTTGCAAGTTATCCTCAATGGTAACTTGAAGGGCAGTAGCATATTGCCTTTGTTAGCAACTTGTCTTCTACATAAACCTGACCCGATAAGAGCCATAGCTCAGTACTAACGTGATCTAAGTAGTAAGTAGCAACGTCAACCAGTTTTAACTCCTTGGTAGTAACCGGCGTTCAATAGTAACTAATCAGTAATTACCTTGACTCGATAAGTTGTATTTACCTCGATAGTAACAAGTTGCCATTAGTAACAACTTGTTATATCAGCAGCAAGCCACATTGATAGAATTCTTTTTAATCCATCGGTAATAGCTGCACTTAGGCTCAGCAGTAGCAACTCTTTGAAGCACATCAGTAGTAAGCTCCTTCAGCATTAATCACCAAAAGTAACCTTTTCAGCAACAATTCAGCAAGCGCTAGCAACAATTATCGATGGAATCACTTCGAATTGGGTGATCAGTTCTTAGGGGGGTAAACCTAACAATTATTATTATTATTATTATTACTATATTTAGAGGAAATCACATCTTATTCCAGGACTTGCACATTTGAATGCGGTCTTAGTTAGAGGTGGCACAATGAGCAAGTTGTTTAACGAGTCAAAATGCATAATAAAGTACAACTGTACAAGTCATAATGGGTCGGGTTATCCAAAAAACTTTTTTGTTCACGTAAATAGATCTTTTAATGGGTCAAAATACATTTTTCCCAATATTTTTAGATTTTTTGATTAGTAGTTATTGTGTCAAATGGGCAGGTTGGGTAAAGGATTAAAATGTATAATGTAGCACAGGATGAACGGCTGAGGTTGAATTGACCTGATACACTTTTTTGTCTAAAGCTTATAGATTCGTGATAAATAATTAACCAGGGTCAAGTATGATTACATGATTATATTATAACAGTAACAGCATACTTTTTGATAAGAAATACACTTTGACGACTTTCGAACCATTCTACTTGTTTCTTTTGGCTAATCTTTTTATTTTACTTGTTTGAAACGTTAGAGATAAACCATAGCCCACATCAATCTATATAAGATAAACGGTCACATTGTTACCTCTAGCACTAGTGCATTTACATAACAACCTATAAAGCAGTCATCTAGCTTTCAGTTAAACAAGTCAGTTTGCAGAAGCAGTGTAAACAAAACAGCAATAGTTTTAAAAACCATATGGACTTTAGTTGAATTTGCAGATAACCCCTGGACTTTATTTTGCATGATTAGCTCCTTGGACTTCTATAATGTAACAGAAAGGTCCTTTATACAAAGTTTATTAATCATGCAAAAAGAATGTAATGATTGAGTCATGCCAAAAAGAAAGAATTTCTGTTAAGTTCTAGTCAAATATCTGATTATGCCAAACAAAATCCACCGACTTGTGTGCGATAATTTAGTGAAAATCCATGGTTATTTGACATTTCGATTTTCTCCTTATACAAAATATGAAATGTTTTACTCTTCTCTTATGAGAAAACAACTTTCATATGCTTGTCAAACAAACATAATAATTGTATTACTTTTAGGGAGAAATATTTGCAGCTATTTGAGTTGGTTGATGATGATAAACTTGATATCACAAGTACTGTCATTGATGAAGATGCACCATTGGAAGATGATGTTGTGCGTAGCCTTAGGACCAGCCCGATACATTCATCCAAAGATCGCACTTCTATAGATGATTTTGAGATTATAAAACCAATCAGTCGTGGAGCATTTGGTCGTGTATTTTTGGCAAAAAAAAGAACAACAGGGGATCTCTTTGCTATTAAGGTACATTGAAATTGTCTAATTGCTTAAATGCCTCTTTAATTGTTTAATGCTTGAGCTGCATGTGATTGTACCCACTGATAAATTATGGTTATTTGTTGCATTGTTTGTTTTTATGTTTTAAAATGCTCTTTCTAAAAAATAGGATTTCTTCTTCGTTATTTTTCACAAAGAAATATGCTCTTATGTTATACTATGACTGTATAGTAATGGAGGCGATATTTTAGACAGGAAAAGAAGACATCTGAACTTTTCATACAGATTTTTAAATTTTCCTTGAAGGTGGTAGAACAATGGGTTGGGTAACTAGTCGAAACTATTTATTTTGAGTATGGGTTAGCATTGATCTGACTTAAAAAAATATTAGTTCAAAAAGTGGTATTCTTTCTGCATGGTTTTGTGTGTTGAATACAATTATAGTAATATATTCAATAATATTCTTGTTTTTAAATAAAACTAGTATTAATTCCTCGCGTTGCGGCGGGGGCCTAAAATCGTAAAAAAGCCAATTCGAAACGTTGTTGTAAATTCGCGCAGTAGATGTAAGAGAAACAAAATACTGACGTTGTTGAATACATTTGAAACTATATATAAAAAAACGAAATCGTAAAAAACCCGTGCATTGCGGCAAGACAGTCGTCGTGAAAAAAATTTAAAGAGTATTATATTAAGCCGAATCGGTTTCGCTCAAAATCTATCCAAAATGTTGGTAAAATAAGTATTTGAAAATTTATAATAGGTTATATTTTAAAAGTTATAAAAATAGTTTATTTAAAATTAATTATAATATGAAAATATTTATGTATTGGAAAAGGATAAAATGAAGAGTTAAATATTAGCCCTAATGTTTAACAAAATTACTCTTTTGCCATAAGAAACCATGCATCAAAAGGTTATACTATATGCTTAAGTCATTCTCTTTGAAACTATATATAAAAAAACGAAATCGTAAAAAAACCCGTGCATTGTGGCAAGACAGTCGTTGTGAAAAAATTTAAAGAATATTATATTAAGCCGAATCGGTTTCGCTCAAAATCTATACCAAAATGTTGGTAAAATAAGTATTTGAAAATTTATAATAGGTTATATTTTAAAAGTTATAAAAATAGTTTATTTAAAATTAATTATAATATGAAAATATTTATGTATTTGAAAAGCATAAAATGAAGAGTTAAATATTAGCCCTAATGTTTAACAAAATTACTTTTTTGCCATAAGAAACCATGCATTAAAAGGTTATACTATATGCTTAAGTCATTCTCATTATGCTTTTTAAAGTATAGATAATGACTTTAGGGGTTTTTATGCATTAAAATTACACTTTGGGTGGTTTTTAACCCGTTTGACTTGTCTTCTTTTAAGCAATTTTTTATGTTTTTCTAGTTTGACCCGTCAAAGATAAAAACATTACCCGAATCAACTCATTAATATGTTACTAGGTCCAAATTCCCATCTTAAGTATTCTAGTTTCTTTGTTTTTTAGTTTAAACTAAAGTGCCTTATTATATGTATTCTCTTGCAGGTCCTTAAAAAGGCTGACATGATTCGGAAAAATGCTGTTGAAAGTATATTGGCTGAACGCGATATTTTAATATCAGTGCGCAATCCTTTTGTGGTCAGACCTCAGTTTTTTTCTTTTCGTTTTTTATAGCTTGCTACACATTATCTTAACATATAGATATCAATTTTACGTGAAATATTATATTGTTTCAGGTTCGTTTCTTCTATTCATTTACTTGTCGTGAAAATCTGTACCTAGTTATGGAATACTTGAATGGTGGCGATTTGTATTCATTGTTGAGAAATCTAGGCTGTCTAGATGAAGATGTTGCTCGTGTATACATTGCAGAAGTGGTGAGTTTAATTTGACAAACCTTGAGTTAAATTTCTTGGTCATAAAGGTTGCAATATATCGGGTTTGGTAGTAGGTCATTTTGTTACGGGTTACCCAAAATACTTCTTGTTCAAGCTTGTTGTTTTTTTAAGATAATTTAGTGCGAAATACTTATGCAACATATTGGTTGAGTGATGGGTTGAAACGATTAATTTTTGGTGTGGGTTGACCTGAAAAACATTATGTTTAAAATTCATTTAAAAAAAAAAGCTTAGCGTGTCAAAAACGATCACACTTCGTGTAACTTGTAATCTAATCTTTTAAATCAAATGCACCTTGGATGACTTGTAACCTGATATTCTGAACGGTTAGGCCTTTTCCTTTTTTAGCTAACTTTTTTTATATTACTCATTTGACCTATTAGAAATAAAGCATAAACAGAATCAACCCATTTAAGTAATGGACCTGAGTTGACACCTGTATTTTTCATATTATACATGATATTTGTTATATGCAGGTGCTTGCTTTAGAATATCTTCATTCTTTACGCGTGGTTCACCGTGATTTGAAACCAGATAATTTGTTGATCGCACACGATGGTCATATTAAGGTTTGTACTTTAAACATGCTGGTTTGATTTTTAAAATGTAATTATATAAGATAACAAGACCCATGAATTATGACCAAATTATTCAAAATTATAAAACAAGAACTTTTGGATCACTAATATTATATATTAATCCATTGTTATAATTTTTTCTAGCAATGGCATTTTCTACCCAGTTACTTGTGAATGAGTTTGTCTGTTTTTTATTTCCTGGAACGGGTTAAAATATTGTTTAGCAAAGGAAAAACATCAAATGGGTTGATGCGTCAAGCGGATTAAGTCATTTTAGGGCATATATTATTAATCATATTATTCAAAGATTTATACTATTATTCTGAATACTTCATTTGTATTTATAATTAACACTTAAAATATATAAGAAATGGAAGATTGTTTTTATTATTCAACCCAACCTGGCCCTTTTGACTCAGTCCACTCATCTTGCCTAGTTGCTTATATGTGTACATTTCAATCTAATAGTAATGGTTCTTTTGCTGCTTACTCTACACAACTCTTTCATGGTTTGCAGTTGACTGATTTTGGGCTGTCGAAAGTTGGGCTTATTAACAGTACAGATGACTTATCAGGCCCGGCAGTTAGTGGCACGTCACTATTGGGAGAAAATGAATCCCAGTCATCTGTATCTGAAAGTCAACAAGAAAGGCGTAAAAATCGGTCTGCTGTGGGTACACCTGATTATTTGGCACCAGAGATTCTTTTGGGAACTGGACATGGTTTGTTGATGATTAAATATTATATTATTTCTTATGCTATTTTGTATTCCAGTTTTATAAAACATGCTTATGATTTAGTTAAAATATAAAGCTTGCTGCGTAATACTTCATTACATTTTTTAGGTATGTCAGCTGACTGGTGGTCAGTTGGTGTTATACTATTTGAGCTTATTGTCGGCATTCCTCCTTTCAATGCAGAGCATCCTCAGGTGTATTTCCTTTATTCATACGCGATGTATGAACTTTATATTCTTATATATAGTTGTTTTAGTGTGAGTTATTCTATCAATTAGTGATGCATGGCACAACCAACATTGAAAATTGTCATTCACAGACTGGGGACCAAAAACATGATTATGTATACCCGCGTGCGTGCCCACACAGACACTCCAGTGGCCCCACAAGAAAAGTGTTGTGTTTGACTTTGACTACATACACTTGTTAGTAAAACAAGTTGACGACTTGACTATTAGCTAACTTTTAAATACCTTTCCCTATTTAATTTGAATAGTCTTTTAAATGGCTGAGAAGTTAAAGGGTTTTCTTCTAACAATTGATATAACGTTTCCCAGTGCATCTATTAAGAGATTTGAATTCTCTCGTCAATTTTCTATACAAGTTGAGTCAACCTTTTTTTACTGTACCTTAATCTTGTTGCTTTATTTACTTTGCTATTTTTTTTTGTTCAGACAATATTCGATAACATTCTTAATCGTAATATACCCTGGCCAATGGTACCTGAAGAAATGAGCCCCGAAGCGGCGGACCTAATTGATCAGTAAGAGACTTTATATATTTCTTTTTGCCTAACTATTACTATATATTCCTTAAATTACGTTGATGTGGAAGCTAAAAACAAAAAGAAGAAAATTTTCTTGTTTTTTACATGTGAATATATATATTTTTTTGCTAAACCAAAAACGTGTTATCATATTAAATTCCTAGTTGCATATGAAATGGCTTTGTAGATTATTAACTGAAGATCCAAACCAGAGACTTGGAGCTAGAGGATCAACGGAGGTATAGTTAGTTCTATTTTATTACACTGGCACACATTTTTGAACTAAACATGACACTAAGTAATCTGATATTAAACTTCTATGCAGGTGAAGCAGCACCCGTTTTTCAGGGATATTAACTGGGATACTCTTGCACGACAGAAGGTGTGTTTGAGATCTCCATGTGGTTTATATACCTACATTAATTGGAGGTGGCAAGATGGGTGGGCTGTGTAGTGGGTTTCGGTCGAGACTAGCCGTTAAAAGTTTGTGTTGAAATGGATTAGACCAGGCTAGGTTGGGCTGAAAATACAATTTTGCTTCTTTTATAAAAAAATAATTGATAACTATTGCATTAAATATGATTAGGAAAATAATATTATTATGAGAGTATTCCAAATCTTTGAAAAAACCAATCTTAGGAGGATGTAAGCATTAAAATACACTTTGGCAGACTTTCAAGTTCCAAACTATTCTTTTAGCTAGTTCTTTCATTTGAATCATTGGGTCAAAACTCAAAACTGGCCATTTTAGTATAGATCGACCAAAAACTTTACCTTTGTTTGTTTTTCTTAAATTACAAGAATGATTAATGCAGATAACTGCTTACAAAAATTTCTTATTAGGATAATAGTCTAAATATATGAATAAGGCAATTGAGGCTGTATGCACTAAAAGCCGTTTGGGCCATGTTTTTATTTTTTAACGCTTTTGAAGAAAATCCTGTTCTTCCCGTTCATTAAACAGGTCAAAATTGCTGCCATAACTACTATATATGAATACTTAGGCGGAGTTATTTTGTATTAATTTTTTATTCATTTTCAGGCTGCATTTGTTCCTTCTTTTGAGAGTGCACTAGACACGAGTTATTTCACAAGTCGTTACACTTGGAATACCTCAGAAGAACATGGATATCAAGCTAGTGAAACAGAAGACTCTAGTGATAGTGGCAGCATGAGTGGTAGCAGTGGTTCGGCGATTAACCGCCATGATGAAGTGGTTAGTAGCTTTACTAGTTACATATTTAGTAGATTAAAAGGTGTTTTGGCATTTACTTCTGTTCTTTGATAATGTATGTGGGGCCACCCAAGACCGTAGTATTTAACAGTTTCCATAAGGCCACCTAACAATTATAGAAGTTTTAGTGGCCACCGAAGTAGCAATTTGGTTGTTTATGCTGGCAAAAAAAAAGCTTTGCTACAAGATTGTGAAATGACAAAATGCAGTCAAATTTAAACCTTACGTCACATCTAGAGTTGTAAAAATATCAAAGTTGCTCCTGAAACTACTCAAAAGAATCAACTCTAGGTGAATCCTCGAAACATTTATGAGTAAAATTTGGGGTATTTTTGTCATTTTTACAAGTTCAAAAAGTTGCAAAAGCTTTAACTTTTTATCATTTTACAGTTTTTCGGCAAGTTTTTGCTAGAATTGGCGTAAACAAAACCATACTGATACTTAAGTGGACTCTAAACCATATACGTACTTAAGTGGCCTCTAAAGCTTTTGAATACTTTATTGCCCTTGTATACTTTATCCCTTTATCTTATTTAGGTATATTATGTATTTGGCGGTCACCCGAGTATACTTCTTTTTCATTAAGGCCACCCACGTATGTCAAATTGGAAAATACTGTCAGATTTTTTGAAAAGACTATACTTTTAATCTAAATCATTTTGACAGGCCATCAAAGGTATTTTTGTCTTTTTAATGGTGTTTTCGTCATTTAACATGTTTTTGGCAAAATAAAAGTTGGTATAATTGAAACGAGATACATACTTGAGTAGCCTAAAAAGTACGTTAGCATACTTGTTGCCTTGTGAACACGTGGACAGCCTCTGCATACATAATCCTATTAACTCGTAATTGTTTATGTTGGTATTATTCTTTTGCTTTATTATGGCATTTGCTTGCAGGTTGATGATTATGGAGGTCCCGCAGAACATGGATCACCATCTTCTGTCAACTACTCATTTAGTA
>BJCN01331481.1:0-15274 GCA_018326445.1 Flaveria brownii
TAAAAAAACTGCATAGGGATCATTTGTCCAAGGAGTAGAGTTTTGTACATCAAGTCTTGAGGAGTTTGAACCTTCGTTTACCCTCAAAACACCCCTCCGCCGAACACAACCCAACACTCCGATATCGATATTCATACACCCATCAACCACTCTAACACTTTGCTCCCGAAGAGATCTTCTATATACTTCAAGTTCAGTAAGTTCACAAATCTTATGGATTCTTGTTTTTCCCTCCATTACAAATGTTATTCATGAAATAGTTCCAGCTTTTTGTCAATTTCAAATTGGGAATGTAACTAATTTGATGTACAATCGGTCATATTCCTTTTCTAATTACCACTGCCTGTTCGTATTTTCCATATGAAATTGATTTTTTGTTCTAAATTGAGGTTTCGGCATGTGTTTAGGTCCGTTGTATGCTATCTTTTGGCAAATTTATTGGCTCAGTGGATTTATAATAGGCAATTTGGTATGTTTTAGTTGGTGTTGTTTGCTCATTAGATTGTCTATTATATGGCCTATTTGCAACATTGAATTATTGTTATGCTTTCTTTATTAGCTATGGAGATAAATGAGGATTTTAGAGATGATGATGAGATGTCATAAAAGGAAGTATTAGCAAAAGAAACAACACAATGACATTAAAGAGTAAAGTGCAAAGGATTGTAGTTTATGGTTGGAGAAAGAATGCCTTATTGTTGTCTTCCTCAAGGACTATAAATACCTTTGCAAATGGTTTGGATAATCGAATCTTGAAATCACCTTCTCTTGTTTCTCTTGACTTCCCTGATGTGTGGGATTCTAGCTCTACCAATTATAGTGAATCATCTACCCAGAAATTTGGTAAACCATTAAACTCTTCATTCTACTTGTCAAATTTCATTATTACTTTATTAGTATTAGATTTTGCTTCATCCTTTTATGTTAGGTTTATATTCGACACGATGTATTGTCATTGATGCAAGATATTGCTTTTGCACAGTTAATCACTTATCAAGTTTAGGTTTTCAACAAACTATAAAGTATTTATTTGTGGAAGATTTACTCTTTCTTTTTACATGTTTTGTAACCATCTTGGTTATGAAAGGTGTGGGGTGCTTAGGGTCCTAGAAACCGAGGCTTTAGGTGTGTGTGAGGAGAAGTGCCGGCTTTACATACGCGAGGCTTACTATATCAAATTGCACTTGAAATTCATACATGAAATTTCAACTTAATTAGTTATTATACATAAAATAACACTTAACATACATATCCTAAGTAGTCTATAATCAAATAAGCTATCATGAAAGTAATCAAATAATGGTCCTTAATCTAGAGTTCTAGTATTCATAATCTTTATTATTTTAACTGAGCATGGGTCATCTCCCCTGTCATCATACACTCTAAAATTTTCTTCAATCGTGTGTTTATCGTCTTGTTCTTTTCATTTATCACTTACTGATGGTCGAGATCTTCATCACTTACTCTGCGTAGTCATTGAAATAACTTAAGAAAGTAGGAAAAAGTAACTTATTGGATTCCATAACTAATAACTTAAAGAAGATGTATATGATATGTTGTCAAAGGCGTTAGGCGCACTCAAGGCTCCAGGCGCAAGGCACAAGAAAAACGCTTGTTGGGTTTGTGAAGGCTTTGGTCTTGGGCCCATGTTTAGTTTTCTTGTTCACTAAATTGTTAACCCTAATTAGTCTCTATATATACCCTGTCTATATATACCCTGTCATGTATATATAATCATTGTACTGAGCAAATAAAGAAAACCCTAGTTGCAGCCTCTGGACGTAGGTCGCACCGACCGAACCACGTTAAATCCTTGTGTCGTTTATTTTCTATTTTCTGCGTGATAATCCTTTGTGTGTGTTCGTGTGTTGGTTTCGCTGCGCCGCTTGAGTCTTAACAAGTGGTATCAGAGCTAAGGCTCGTTGAACACACGATAGGTTTTGCACTGAGACGATTCGCAAAAGGTTTTGCATGCGTTTTAGGGTTAGTTTTGTTGGCTGGGTTTGCCGACTATATTATCGTGGAAACCCCTAAAGGTCGCCGAAGTCACCATTTATTTTCTTTTGTATGTTGGAAGAATAAAATAAGGAGGTTGAATCTTGGATCGCGTCGTTCAAGAAAATAAAAAGGACATTGAGTGGATGTGAAGACACCCACGTAGTTTTTTTTTCTTTGGTGATTGTTTCGATAAAAAAAACAACTATTTAGTTTTTTTTTCTTCAAACAAGAGAACAAAAATACTTTATATTTATTTTTGATTGTTCGATTGTTTGTGATCGAAATTGAGTACCAAGTTGAAACCCTTTGAGCCGGCGATTGGGGTTTGGTGAATAACTCTTGGATTCGTCGGGTAAAGGTTAGGGTTTTGTATTTTCTAGTTTCTATTTTTTTGAAGGGTTATAATCAACTATTTGAGGGAACTGTATTTTGTGAAATAAAAGTATATTCGGGTTTAGATTTGTCTGCAAAGGTTTTTTGTAGGAACAAATTGAACAATTGACAGTGTTCAATAGAACAGTCGTCAAGTTCAGGCCCGTGCTATTGCTGTGTTTGTTTACTGTTTCGATTTGCTTCTTGTTTGCTGTTTGAGATGGCTGAAGACGGAAAGGTTGTGATCGAGAAATTTAATGATTCTGATTTTAGTTGGTGGAAAATGCAAGTAGAAGCATTGTTATGTCAAAAGGATTTGGATATGGTACTAGGAGAAAAACCTGCGAAAATAGAACAAGCTCGTGCGGTTATTACATTAGGTTTGACGAAAAATATTGCTCTTAACGCCATTAAGGAAACCACGACTCGTGGTATGATGTTTGCTTTGTCAAATATGTATGAGACTGTCTGCGGCGAATAAGGTGTTCTTGATTTGGGAGCTGGTGAACACAAGGATGAAAGAAGGAAGCTCAGTGATTGCTCACATTAACAATCTAAATTCAATCTTAACAAGACTTGTATCTGTTGGAATTAAGTTTGATGATGAAGTTCAGGCTCTACTGCTGTTGTCGTCTCTGCTTGATAGTTGGTCTGGAACTGTGACTGCAATTTCAAGTTCTGTGGGGACTAAGGGTTTCACTCTTAATGGTATTCGAGATCTAATTATGGGTGAAGATGATAGAAGAAGGAACTCGGGTGAATCATCAAATAGTGAGCTGTTAAATGTTGGCAGGGGTCGGGATAATAACATGAACAGTAGGAGTCTGGGAAGAAGTTCATCTAAACCTAGGAAGAATGTGAGGTGCTGGAGCTGCAATGTGGCGTGACATGTTAAGAGTCGATGTCCGAATAAGAAAGAATTGAACACTGCTGCTGGGGATGTTTCTGATGATGCATTGATACTCAGTATGGAAAACAGTGTGGACTCTTGGGTCATGGATTTAGGGGCTTCGTTTCACGCCATGGACAACGGAGAAACGATGGTGAATTTGAACATGGTGATTTTGGAAAGGCACGATTAGCCAAGGACGAGATACTTTAGGTAACGAGCATGGGTGACATTGATCTGGCTACTTTACTGGGCTACATGGAACCTAAAGAATGTTAGGGATTCCGGAGCTGAAGAAGAATTGATTTTAGTTGGTTAACTGAATGAACAAGGATTGGAAGTGAGGTTTGGCGGTGGTAAATGGAAGGTGATTGGTAATCTGGTTATTGCTCGTGGTATGAAGTGTGGGTCATTGTATTTGGTTGAGATACCTGCTGAGGGATGTATGACCGTCCCGGTTAAGCACGACAAATTCCGGTTCACTAAATTTGGTGTTAAGAGAGTTCATTTTGCAAACGTGAAGTCTTGAGCAAAGATGTTAGGTGAACGAGTTCAAAAGTCTAAACCATTCAGGGGATTCGGTGATATTGGGAGCATGGGACGTGTTCCGGGTACAGTTAGAAAGAACTGTTGTTTTTTAAAGACTACGACTATCAAAGGCGCAAGGCTGCACTCAAAGTGCCACGGCCTCGCCTGTCGCCTAGGCGCAAGGTGCAAAAAAGAAGTGCGCCCGAGACAAAAAAAGGCGCACTATTAGAAAACAATAAAAAGATATAGAATAGGCTTAGAAAAATAAAAAAATATATAAAGTCCAACAAAAAATTAATAACCTAATATTATAACAAAATTCAAATTTAACAGGCATGCATTTACTAACACCTGAACATCACTCACGTATCCTCCCTTTCTCGTCCATCATTATCTCTTCTCCACCACACTCCGATTATATTTCATCATTTCTGCAAAGAAAGAAGAAGTAAAGAAAAAAAAAGCAAAAACAACCTCTTAAGACACGTTTCTAACCGTGTCAAGGTAGTTTTTGGCCGGAATTTCTAGAAGAGTGGCTAGAATCTGGCCGGAATCTTCACTGGACCTTTGCCTGAGCGCCTAGATGGCTGCAAGTCGGTAAACCCCCGTTGCGCCTAGAAATTGCGCTTAGGCGAGTGCCTCCCTCGCTTTTGACAGCACACGTAATGGTATAGTCATTTTCTCTATCTTTTCAATAGAATTTCTTCTTTACTTGAGGGAAATACGACACATATAGACTTTCCTTCATCACGTCTTTGATTTATCCCAACACATTATCCATCTTCTCATATATTTCACCTATTTTTGGGCCTTCACCATCACAAAATTTTACCATCAGGAAAGTAGGCTTTATGATTATTAGAACGTTTTCAACTGCGTTCCAAAATTCTTCATCTCTGATGGTGGCAACAACTTGCTATGCAATAATTCTAGTGAGTTCTAACGTCTATCGCATTGTTTTGCCTAATCTTTCCATGAATTTAGAGCAATTGTTGTAGTAAGGGCCTTTCTAGACTTGTTGCAGAAGAGGTTTATCCTTTGTAAAGAGGCATTTTGTACATAGATTAATCCACGTTAAAATGGAATCCCATTTGCCACTTGCTAGATTTTGTTGAAGAGGATCGTTTGTAGAGAGGCCCTTTGTACAACGATTGCTTTAAATTCATGGAGAGATCGAGCAAAACAAGGCGATAATCACACTAGAATTATTGCATAGCAAGTTGTTGAGAGATGATGAATTTTGGAACGCAGTTGAAAACATTTTAAAAATCACATTCTGTTTTCTTAATGGTAAAATTTTGTGATGGTGAGGCTCGAAAATTGGGGAAATATATGAGAAAATGGATAGTATGTCGGGAGAAATCAAAGACGTGATGCGGGAAAGTATATATGCGTTGTATCTCCCTCGGGATATCTTCAAAATTCAATGTACTTTGTGCGGGACACATCTCATGTTTGCCCCATAGTCACCTAATTCGCGGTTCGCTCCGGTTCGAAAACGAGGTACGGGTTCGCGATTCGCTAGGGGCCACGAATCCGGTTCGTAAGGGGTTAGGTTCATTCCGGTTCGATCTGGTTCGGTGTACCAATCAGTTTGGTTCACTCCACATAATTACAAGGCATGTTTAAAAGCAACGTAATTATATATCTAAAAAAACATATATTCTCATTAAACAAACTTGTTCCAACTTCCAAAAATCCAGAATTATAAAAAAACATATATTCTCATTAAACAAACCATTTATAAGTGCGACTGTTGGAGTCTTAATTTGACTCAATGTGGATGGAAGAGGAGAAGGCAAGAAACAACCTGGAACATTGAAGCTATGAATTCACAGTTATGAATTCGATTGGTCAAGGTTAACGCTACTGGAATTCGATTGAAATTCATGGAATTAATGGAACTTAACACTACTGGAATTCGATTGAAATTAATGCAGTTAACTGGAAATTAATAAATTCACAGTTATACAAATCGATAGCTATGAATTCACCGTTATGAATTCATGAATTTCATGAATTCGATTGGTCAAGGTTACCCGATTCGCGAATCCATAGCGAATTTCTTGGACTACCAGCGAATTGCAGCCACGAACCACAATCGAACCAACGAGCGAACCACAATCGAACCACCGAGCGAACCACAATCGAACCCTTGAGCGAACCGCGAGCGGCTGGGTCGCTAGCGAATGCGAATGGGATCGATTCGAACCAATTCGAAAATCGCTGGACATCTAGCGAATCCTGTGACTATGGTTTGCCCTATCTAAATCCATTGCCTTTGCATATGTAGAGCAAATCATGTTGAAAAAGTGAGACAAAATGACTATACTTTTACATTGTTTGGGATTTGCTTTAAGTCCTTCATTTTACGACAAACGTTTTCTTGAAACGTTAGCATCAGGTGGCATACAAAGAAAAGCACCTAACCTTGATGAAGTAGTTGTACAAAGTGTCATGGAAGCTTTTAGTCGCATTTGCTGAAAATGAAGACGAGGAGCGGATGTTACAAGAACAGTTTGTACCATTCATATAAGTAAGGGTCTTTATTCATTACATGTAGTTTAATTGATTGCAGTCACTATGAAAACAATTGGCTGGTGGTCTACTTTTGGTGCGGAAACATCGAAACTAGCTAAAGTGGCGAAGTAAAAAAACAAAGGCTGAACTAATTATGGATCTCGAATCTACAATGAAAGCAATTGATCGGTGGTCTACTTATGGATCCTGAATCTACAAAATTAGAAAGCTCAAGCCTAGAAGATATGACATGGAAAGATCTAGAGAAGGATGAAGACAACGATGATAGCAAAGGAAAAAAACAAATGCTTGAACTAATTTTCTGAGTCTAATCATGCCTTTTTGAGTATTTTTAAGTTTTATCAATTATGTTTTTTATTAAAGTTTTAAGTTATGTAATATGTTTTGACTTTTGAAGTTTGAAATCTTAAGGTTACTTATGAATTTGATGTAGAAAAATAGCACCAAGTTTGTACAATGTACTGTATTATATGGTACATCATACCGAAGCAATTTGTGTAACAGGAGATTCCGAAAGAGATTAAAAGGAAATTCTGTAGGGTTGTAGTATGACCGGCGATATTGTACGAGATTGATTGTTGGTCACTCGAGAAGACTCAAGCTTGAAAGCTGGAGCCTGGAGCTAGCAGAGATGTGAATGTTAAGATGGATGTGCGGGCATACAAGGTTGGACTGAATAAGAAATGAAGTCATAAGATCTAGACTAGGTGTGGCGTGCATTTTAGACAAGATAAGGGAGGGAAGCTTAAGATGGTTTGACCATGTGCGTAGAATACATATCACAAAACCGGCACGGTGTGTTGAAAACATAAGTGGGAGGGAGGAGGCGTAGAGGCATATTGAGTTTAACATGCAATGACTAGATTAGGTGTGATTTAGTGGACCTGTACCTCTCCGGAACATGATTAGTGATAGATCGTCCTGGAGGCGTAGGATAAAGTCGAGGGATTTTTAGAGGAACACATACATCTCTCCTTTTCCTAGGATCTCATAGGATCCCCTAGCTCACGTGTAGAGTACCTAAGATGCCTTTAGCCAATAGGTGTATATAAGTATGCCTTTAGTCCTATGGAGATAAGGCTACATGCCTTTTAGTAGCCTTTGTAGTTAGGGGTGGTCTTTGACTTACTTGACTCATTCTTTTGGGGCTCGTGGAGGTAAAGAGTGTCTTTAGTCGTAGAAAGTGCCTTAGATCCTAGTTACACCTTTACTTCGACAGTTGGTACTTACTTCTAGGTATTTTAGCTTAAGGACTTTGACCGTGTTTAAGCTTCTTGTTGTCCTTAGTTAAACTGTCTTGTTTTCTACTATTACTAATCTGATATGTTATGTGTTTTCTGAATATTACATGCTTTATGTCCTTAGTATAACCTTTGTTGTCTTTAGTTAAACATGTCTTTACTTATTTTCTACTGTTACTAATCTGATATGCTATATGTTATGTGTTTTCTGAATATTTCACGCTTCACGTCCCTAGTATGACCTTTGTGCGAGCCGGGGTCTCATCAAGAGCAGGTCACTCTATCCTTTGAGGTAGGGGTAAGACTTGCCCTCATCTCACCCTTCCCAGGCCCCACTACTTAAGTGGGACTTTGCTGGGTATGTATGCTTGTTTGTTTGTTTATCGTACCAGAGCGATCCAAAATGAGCCCCCCCAACACACACACACACAAATCGAATTTTAGGGACCTAGTGAATTGTGATTCCCTTCCACATACCCGTGAACCATGTGACTATGGTGGTGATTGTATTTTTAAATGCCTTTCTTCAACTATTGGTAATTTAACTTTTGCCTTACATCAGTACTCAATAAAAAATGATTTATTCCATTTAGGCATTCATTCCATCGTTTAAATGCATTTAATTAGCCACATTTTACATGACTGGCAAAATTTTAACACGATTATTTTCATAGTCCAAATTTGATTTTTTTGACAATTGTTATATTTTAAAATATTAGTTCTATAATAACTTGGAAAACACATACATGGAAAACATTATCATTAAAATTTAAACTTGAACTACTTGAATGAAATCCCTATATCTGATTCTTTGTATCCCCAATGATTTAATTGGCACATGAAATCAAAATTAATGAATAAATTCACTGATAATTTAATACAGCTAGTGAGCACACAGCTAGAGTAATTGATGGAAAACAAGTTGCCGAGGAAATCATATCAAAGGTAGCAACTGAAGTAACAAGAATGAAGAAAACAATTGGTGAGGTTCCGGGACTGGGTGTAATTTTAGTAGGCAAGAGAAAAGATTCCCTAACGTACGTTCATAACAAGATAAAAGCTTGTGAAGAAGCAGGAATCAAGTTTAAACTGACCGAATTTTCAGATAATTGTAATGAAGATGAAGTTTGTGATGCTATAATGCAGTTCAATGTAGATCCATCTTTTCATGGTATCCTTGTCCAGCTTCCTCTTCCTCAGGTAATTTGTCCCCTCTGCTTTGAATCCTAGTTAGAAGGGTAGAAGGGTCTTTTCACCAATGAATTGAATGAAACAGCATCTAAATGAAGAGAAGATTTTGAATGTATTGAAATTGGAAAAAGATGTAGATGGTTTTCATCCAATGAATATGGGAAACCTAGCTATGAGAGGAAGGGAACCATTGTATATCCCCTGCACGCCGAAAGGTTGTGTCGAGTTATTAATCAGATATGGTGTGGATATTATGGGTAAGAAAGCCGTTGTTATTGGAAGAAGCAACATTGCTGGTTTACCCGCGTCCTTGTTGTTGCAGGTGGCAATCTCTCTCTCTATCTCTCTCTCTCTCTCTGTATACGTATATATGTGTATATAATTTGCCGTATCTACCAGTTACTAATTTGGCATGTGTTGTAACTTGTGATTGAGATTCAGAGGCACCATGCAACAGTTATCATTGTGACTGCATTCACAACAAACCCTGAAGAAATCACACGTGAAGCTGATATTTTGATAAGTGGCGTAGGAGTCCCTAATATGGTTCGTGGAAGCTGGGTAAAGCCTGGTGCTGTGGTGGTTGATGTTGGAACTTATCCGATTGAGGTACTCCAAACTTTATGATTCAGTCATATAATTTGGTCAACGTGTTTTCCTTTCAGAGTGTTAAGTCGAGTAATTCAAATCCAAATTTGACATTAAACTAACTGTAAATTAATATGGTGTGCAGGACTCAAGTTGTGAGCAAGGGTATCGGCTGATGGGAGATGTATGTTACGAGGAAGCATCAAGGGTAGCTTCTTTGATCACCCCTGTTCCGGGAGGAGTGGGCCCCATGATCGTTGCAATGCTGCTGTGCAATACGCTTGAATCCGCTATGCGTAAGTACAATTTTGTTTAAAGAGTTGACCTGACAATGGTTTATGAGCAGTTATAAGTATATGTTTTAAAAGATTACTGCAAATGTATATTTCATATACGAGGCACATGTAGTCATGTGTAGCTGATGGGATCGAGAAAGGAGCAGTCTTCAGGAAGCTAGGATCCTAACAAATGTTCTTTGTAAAAGTACAACAATTTGAGAAGATTAGTCTTGATGTAATTTCGAGTGTCATATTTTGCTTCATAATATACTAAAATACAGTTTTCAATTTTTAATGGGATATGATATGAAGCTGAGTATTGGTTTCTACATTAATGAAACCGATTGTGCGGTATTATGTTACATAATAAAATTAGAAGGGACAATGATGGGGTATAGTGCCCTTGTTTATTTATCTCATTAAGTTTAGAGTTTAGATAAAAAGGGACAATGATTGGGTATAGTGGCATTCTTTTTTTATCTCATTAAGTGTGTATCGTAAATATAGTGTATAGTATGTTACACAAATAAATGTTGCTTTTGTTTTCCTATCATTTTATTTAATGTTTTACTGAAGCCTAATCGTACCACCATCCGTATGTTAGCAAAACAATAGCTTCACAAAGAATATATGCACATTTTTGTATCGTAAGATCAAACTAAGTCAAATTGGTGCATTATGTCTTGGTGCTTTGCTTTAACTACAAATTTTATCCTCTTAGAGTAATAAAAGTATATGCAAACATGTTATAGATATGCAAGCAACAAAATCCCGTAGCATAGTGTTGCTATACCAGCTAGAAACTGTCCCCGCCGCTACATCAAATGGATGTGTTGTATGGGTTAAGTCACACTGATATGGTTCGCGTCACATGAGTCCGTTTTTTGAATGTGCCAAAATGGGCCGGGTGATAGTTATATATTTAGTGTATTAAATATGATTAAGAGAAATACAATATGAATATTAAAAGCTGAAGTCAAGCAAAATGAAGGAATTCGTCTTCAAGAAAAGATCAGCTAAAACCTATCATATAATGACTGATTTAATTGACCAACTGAAAGGCTTCATGGTTCATACCCAACAATGAGCGGTTGTAGTTCATTCTATTAGGCTTCATGGTTCATACCCAATATGTCACAAGAAGATTGATTAACTAACATAAATCAACTTTCTAAGCTTTCACTATATCTGTTGTAATCGAGTTCTGTAACCATATTTGACTCATTATACAAAAAATTTTAGACAAGACGGAGCATACATGTCGATGTCGTCCCCGCCGCATCGCGCGGGTTCCTTACTAGTCATATATATAACTATATAAGGCTAGAGAGAAGAAAAATAGAGGATTATGCAAATTGTTAAGAACTTGATCTGATTTTCCCATCTTCCCCTTCTCCAATCAATATCCCATCTTCCTTCTATGTTTCTTGTATTACTTTAACTTACCCGTCGTAATCATTCCAGAAGAATATCAATAGAGTTCAAGTTGTTAGTTTCCTAAATTGATTCTCCCTTGGTTAGATTAAGATCAAATCACTTCAAGAAAAACACATTAAAGTCAGTTGGGCAAGATGTCATACATCCATTCATGCTGGTATAGAAGGGCGATGGCCCCAAATGCAAGACGCTCCAGTGCACCCGTTACAAGGGAAGTGCCACCTGCAACTTAAGGAGTTATAAAACTAGCTTCTTTAAGCTATCATACGTCAATCTCTGCTTACAGATCTCCTTTCTTGAGCAGCAAACTCACACATCCACTCTACCTGCTCTTGGAAGGAGCATCATTTCAACAACACATTTAACAGCGTTGGGTTACTTGTCTTACAGCAATAAAATACCAAAATGCGTGTACAAAATCCTACTAAGCATGAACGAAATAATAATATATCTGTGGCAGTGCAACATATCAATATCAGAGTTGGGAGCAAAAGAAGGAAATAAACAAAAAAGGGGATTCATCCGGGGAGTCCTTGCCTTCCCATCTCCTTGAATTCAACAGCAAAGGAACTCAAACCCTATACACCTTAGAGCAACAAAATAAGCTCCTCACACAAAACTAGTGATAAGTACAGAGTTTTTGTCATAAAACACAAGACATATATGTGTAAAATATAAGCAACCGGTCAGACCTTGCACGTTTCTTCATTCTTTGACCAGTCAATATGTCACCCACAACCTTGCTCAGCTTTTGTATTCTTTCATGTACCTGATTGTATCAAGTTCCTGCCCCACTGCTATTCACTCCAACAGGCATAGACCGTTGAGCAAAATCCAGCAACACCTTCCTCTGGTGTTCATTTGTATGAGGAAGGCTGGCCCGCAACAGTTCTACAGGCATTTCTCTACCAATAGCTTTAGCTGCATCCGACCCTATAGCCGCCATGTCAGATGGACCACACCCTTGAGTCAGCAATGACTGAACAACCGTATCATATTTACTAACACAGTATTTCGTGAGAAGTCCAAAAAAAGCATCAAATGACGCCTGCCAAAAAGCCCGATTAGCCGGGCTGCAGTTAGTAATAGCATTTGGATCAGTTAACAGCTCGGTTCCCCTTTCAAGTACAGATTTTAACACAAAAGATGCCCCATCGCCTGCAGGACTTCCAATGGGTCGAAGTGGGGGTTGCTCTAAGGAACAAACTACAGATGCAAGACACGCACCAAGTGATCTAAGTTCCATCCCATGGACCGAAGATGAAACAGTCATTACCAGATTTTTCGTAGTTTCTGCTACCTGTGAATCAACTGGAACAACTCCAAATAAAAATCTTAAATGACGAAAAATTGCCATGCAAACAACACGGGTCAACTCGCTTGCTGGTGAGAGATGTTTAAGATAACTGGAGAGAAGCTTCCGACCCTTTGGAAGAGAAACTAGCCGTAAAAATACAAGATCATCCTTTGGAGCCAACTCGACTGTTTGACCATTTTTGCCTAGCGGATCAACAAGGTGAAGTGATGTTGCTAAACCTTCCAAAAGGACTTGTCGCCTTTGTCTTAATTGAGCCCCTCCGTCTTGAAGTTGATTAAACTGTAGAAAACGATCAATGTCATCAACATCTAGAAGAAGACAAATACTGTCTTCAATTGTGACTCTAGCAGCAAGCATGGGTTCTTGTTCCAGTGGTTTATCCAGCATTTTCTGGTCAGCTGTCCCACCACCAGTTGACTTTGGTAAGTCAACTTCAAGAAGTGGGCGGGGCCGACGTATAGAAGAAAAAGAAATCCGACCCAAAGCATCAACTTGGAGAAACGCATGTGGCTCGTTACTGGCACGGGCTTTGGGGGGACAATCCCTTAATTGGGTTGGGCAAAAATGGTGTCTTAATTTTGCCCCGTTAGATTTGCTTGCTAAACAAGCTTGGTGATAATAGTCATCTACATAAGGATCATTACTATGGGTAGCAGCAAGTTGCATTCTAACAATATTTTCAATTTCATCACTAGACATGTATTTTGATTTGAACTGTGGCCATCCACTAGTGTCATGGCTCGATTGGAAATATCTCTGGCCCTGAACCAACCTGCCTCTGGTCATTGATTTAGGCCGTAAATCTCTATAACCCATCCCAAGGGGTTCAAAATTGTTCATCAAAGGTGGATGATGGTTCATTGGCGGCTGCAACCCAGATAAATGACCACCAAATGATGGCTGAAATTGATGGTGCATCCTGTGTTGTTGAGGCTGCAATTGTGGGGGTAGTAAAGTGCTGTTGTGAGTGAAATGTTGTTGCATCATAGTGTTTGAAAGATCAGGCAAATTCCCACCAAATTGGTTTGGTAGCCTGTTATTGACAGCTGGAGCAGGAGGACGAAACTGAGACAAACTCAAATTTCCACCATATTGTGACCCGTGTGGCATCCCACCCATCGGAAGCTGTGGGGATATATTTGAAAAAGATGGTGGCATCTGGGGTCCAGCGGCATGATAAGGACCATTAGGATAAAGTGATTGCTGATTTGGTGAAAATTGGGGGGACCCACCACCTGGTGGAGGGTATGATATGAACGAAGATTTGGGAACAGGAACAGGCTCACTAGAGAAATGTGACTGCTGATTAAGGTGGTGTTGCTGCTGTTGTTCAGGGTATGATGATGTTCTATGAAGATTCTTTGATTCATCTATCAGATGTTGGTTAAAGTTTTGTTGATGCTGCTCGGGGTATGATGATGTTCTGTGAAGATATTGGTTTGAATCATAGGATGGCGTCTTCTGAAGAAGCATTGATGAATCTTGAAGAGGGAAAGAAGACTTTGACCATCTATTGCTTTCTTGACCACTTTCTGCATCAAAAACATCTTGATCAAGTCCCCAGCTGGTGTTTTCTCCTCCAAGTGCCCATTTAGCTGGAGATGGAACTGAAACAGAAGCAAAAGAAATGAACAGTTCCTAATGTTAATAGACAATAAAAGATTATAAATACAAACATGATCATCAACGATCAGTCAAATCAACTCAAATTACAAAAGGGAAATGATGAATCAAATAGAACAGGTGCAATTACTTTCTCGAGATCCTCGGTCACCAAAAACTCCAACATTTGGCCCCATGACATCTTTGTTAAGCTGCAGAAACAAAATGAAAAACCAACCATCAGATGGAGATTATAACAAGCTAATATAATTGCATGGCACAATTTATCACGTTAAGCACCTCAGGATGTGAAATGAAAATAACTACATTCCACACATCAATTTTCCAATTTTTAGAAGGTATATATCAGTTAAATCAAGACGAACAGTGATTCATCATTATGTTTACATAATTGTTGGGTTTGTGAAGGCTTTGGGCTTGGGCCCATGTTTAGTTTTCTTGTTCATTAAGTTGTTAACCCTAATTAGTAGAGACTAATTAGTATATACCATGTCATGTATTTGTAATCTTTGTACTGAGCAAATAAAGAAAACCCTAGTTGCAGCCCGTGGACGTAGGTCACACCGACCAAACCATGTTAAAAGCTTGTGTCGTTTATTTTCTATTATGCGTGACATTCGTTTGTGCGTGTTCGTGCGTTGGTTCCACTACGCCGCTTGATTCCTAACAAATGGTATCAGAGCCTTGGCTCGTTGAATACACGATTCGTTGCACGGAAGACGATTCGCAGAGGTTCGTTTATCTCGTTCGAAGATTGAAGTCGGTTAAGATCTTGGTTTGTTGGCGGTTATAGTCGACTGGAAACCGGAAAATACCTTGGAGTCGAGTTCTGTTCGAGATAGTAATTTAGTACCAAGTTAAAACCCTTTGAGCCGTCGATTAGAGTTTGGTGAAGAACTCTTGGATTCGTCGGGTAAAGTATATTCGGGTTCAGATTTGTCTGCAAAGGTTTTTTGTAAGAGCAAATCGGTCAATTGACAGTGTTCAGGCCCGTGCAATTGCAAAGTTCAGGCCCGTGCAATTGCAAAGTTCAGGCCCGTGCAATTGTCGTGTTTGTTCACCGTTTCGATTTGCTTCTTGTTTGTCGTTTGAGATGGCTGAAGACGGGAAGCTTGTGATCGAGAAATTTATCGGTTCTGATTTTAGTTGGTGGAAAATGCAAATAGAAGCATTGTTATGTCAAAAGGACTTGGATATGGTACTAGAAGAAAAATATGAGGAAATAAAACAAGCTGATTGGGAATCAAAGGACAAAAGACTCGTGCGGTTA
>BJCN01331497.1:1990-13621 GCA_018326445.1 Flaveria brownii
CAAACAGATTGATATGAGATCAGATTGAGGTATGGAATGTCTAAAACAACTTATTGATGAAAAAATTAATACAATATCATACAATTTGGATAAAATAAAGTTGAAACAGACAAGATTTTCATGATAAAATTTGACAAACTATTGACTTTTGAAAAGTCAAACTGGCAGAATTGCATAATTGCAAAGAACATACACACACAAGTGTTTAACCATACATTTCATCATCTCATAACATACAAAATGTACCAACATACACTTGATCATCATTTCATCATTACACTTTATTTGTATACACTATTCTAACACTTCATCTTTTTTACTGTAGATATGGTTGATTTAGTATTTGTAAGAGATCACAACATCTGTGCATTTCTTGATCCTGACTCTCCTAGGTCAATGAATTACAGAGACATGATTCAAGCAATTAGACAAACCAGTCTTATGCATGCTATGACCTTTAGACCAGACAAATATGAAGATCACATTGTCCAGTTTTGGACCAATGCACACATTGGTGAGATTGATGATTAGCAAGTAGTTATATCTACTATGCATAACCAAGAAATCATCATCTCTGAAGAAGTTATCAGAAGGATGTTGCAATTAGGTGAAGAAGATGCTCAAGGCCCGGTTGAGTTTGATGAGCACTATGTGCTACATGTGTTCAGGCAAATAGGCTATATAGGAACCATAGAAAGAAAGCAGATAAAAAAGGCATACATGTGTGCACAGTTCAGGTTCTTGATACACACTTATCAGCAAACTATGACCAACAGAAAGACAGGATAGGATGCAACATCCTAAGTTATCATGTGCATTAGCAAGCATTATAGCAAGAAGGCCATTTAACTTTGCTGCTCAAATTCTTAATGGCCTTGTCCATAACATCACAGAGGTGAGAAACAAATTTCTTATGTTTCCAAGATTCTTGCAGATGATCATGGATGATTTATTTCCTAGCATCCCAAGAGAAGGAGCTATTTTACAGTCTGTTCAATTCAATGAGTATGTTTTCAATAGGATAAGATCTAGCATTTACTAAGGGGATGAGGTGCATGTACCTCCTCATATGATTGATCATGGCATCCCTGTTCCTGAGGAATTTCTTAAAATTCCATGACAAGATGAACCATTCATGTTATTTCAACAAGCCAATCAACCAGCCCCTATCATTCAGCCAGCACCAATCATACAGCATGAACCAATCATTCAACCACCACCAATCATACAGCCTGAACCAATCATTCAACCACAACCAATCATACAGTCTCGACCATCCAGCACACAACCATCAAGCCTACAATCATCCAGCCCTCAATCATTCAGTCATCAACAAATACATTTTCCTTCTCCATCACACAGCCCAAACCTCTCAGATCAGAAAACACTATCATCTCTTTTAAAAAATATAGATTCAGCACTTGCACAACAAACAGATGAGCATGAAGATGTTGGAACTTCATCTCATGAACCTGAACCTTAACAAGCAACTACTGCTACTGAGCATGTTGAACCAAACAGTGAGATGCTCACAGAAGAAGACATTGAGCACTGCAAAGTCTTTCTTTTAACTGAGTATAACAAACTCATTGAAAGATCCAATGAAAGAACTAAGAAGTTAAAAGAAAAGCTCAAAGACAAAGAGAAGGAGATTGAAAAGCTTGATTCAGATCATAATGCACAAAAGCTGAGTGTAAAGTTTGTAGAACAACAGCTTATTCAAACAAAGAAGAAATTAAAGGAGAAAGACAATGAACTCCTTCTTGCTAAAGTTACGATTGACTACTGGGGAAATCAGTCAATAGCTAAAGAACAGGAGATTGATGAATTGAAAAGGACCATAGATGCTCAATCTGAAGAAATTCAAAGATTAAACAGAGAACTTAAATACAAGGACACTTAGCTGAATAAGAAAGAATATTCAGCAGATCTTATTGAAGATCTGAGTGATTCTGAGGAATTAGCCAATGAAGCAGAAATAAGTTAACAACAAACTGAACAAACAAAATTAGCACTGATCATTCTTGAAGAATCATACACAATGTATCAATTGTTCAGTGATGCTAATCCTTATGAGAACATACACTACTCAACCATCTTAAGACAACACTTTCACACTCCTGATCCAATTTCTCAAGAAACTAGTAGTATTCCTCATGATCCTCTGACAGACAAACAAAAAGAGTTAATCAAACAATTCAGTGAAGCTTTAAAAGATTCATCATCGTCATCTGAAACTCCTTTCAAAACTTATGAAAGGACAAGGAAGAGATCTTATTTAACCACTTCACTCAAAGGAAAACAAACTGAGAGTGAACAAGAAAAACCAGAATCTCCTCCACTAAAGCTTCTAAACGTTAAGACTGAACCTGTTGAGTTAGATGCTCCACAACCATCATCTAAAGCATCTATACTAGAAGAGGGGGAGATACATCGATCTGGTGAACAACAACAAACTCCTATTATTATCCTAAGTGATTCTGATGAGGAAGAAGAAGAAAGGTATGAACATGAAATAATGCAAAACATACAAGAGCTCTTTATAGATGATCCTCAAACCTTAATAGGGATAGAGCTGACTACCAGAGGATTCCCTTATGACTCATTCATACATCTTAACCTATCTCAGGTTAAAGACTTGCTCAAAGACTTTCAAGAAGTCATGCAAAATGAACAAGAGTAAACATATAGGAGATACAAAGAAATCAAGGACAAATAAGAGCTTAAAAAGAATCTGCCCAAAGATCCTCAAATAGAGGAGATGACCTTCTCCCAGGTGAAAAGCTGGTTGAGTCATACAAGAGTCCCATATAGGTCACATGCAGGGAGAATAGCTTCTCAAAGGAAAGAGATGGCAAAAGAGATATAAAAAATGTTAGCAAATGCTCTTAAGCCATAGGACTTCAGACCTCACCCTGCATCTTCTCTTTCCACTTATCATCATGCTCCTCCTGAACTTCATGAGATAGAAGAACCAAGACAATTCATGCCTCATAGGCTATGGCCTGAAGGAAATGAAGTTCGGGAGATGATCAATGAGAAAACAAATTTTGTCAAGCTGTATGACAAAATCACTCTCACTGCAAATGCCAATGAAAGAAAGATAGTGGCATGGAAATATGATGAAATCTAGGATGCTGTGCTAATCAAGAGAGTATCTTGACTTGTTCAGTATTTATCATACATATCCCAACTGGGATCATTAAGCTATGAAGATAGATTGGACCTGATACAATTGAGGATGGTCAATCACAAAAACAATCCCAGAGGAGCAGATTTCTATCATATAATGAGAGCTTACATGAACAGACAACATCATGAAATGAAAGCTAAAGCTAATAGAGAAGATAAACTACATATTTCAAAGCTCAGAAGAGAACAAGCTTCAACAAGTAAACAAAAGGAAGTTAGGGAAGAATCTTCTTCTGAAATTGATCCTAACATTCTTGAAAGGGTTGGTTACCCTTTAAGGCCATCTGACTTAAATCTAATCATGAAGAAGATAGACGGCAACCAATACCAACATCCGATAACCACATGGTACTATGATGAAACTCATTTGGAAATGGTGCTGGAAAGAAAGCTTGAAGGAAAAGAAGCAGCAGACATAAGACTCTTTGATCTAGTTGAGAGAAAGCTGCTTCATCCATCTTATGTCTCATTCCTAAAGACCAAGACATTCCCTACACATGAAGATGAGTTGTGTAAGGGAGACTGCTGCTATTTCATACACATGTTGAGATTTTTAGGAACTATGTATGTAAATGTTGCATTGAAACATAGACTAGAAACAAATTAGCAACCCTTAACTCACATAGAAGGGATAATAGGAATAAGAATATCAGAGAATAACAATTTGGAGATTTTGAAGGGCAATCATGTTGTACCCACACTGGTTAGCAACATTGATGTGCAAAGTCTTGATCAGTCAACCTTGGAACAACTTGTTCATTTAAAAATAGATTTCAAATATGATGATCAAAAGAGTGTTGTTGACTATTTTTGTAGAACACATAGTCAATTGCAGAAATGCATACAAGGTCACAGCATTGAAAGAACAATTGAAGGAAGCTGAAGCTGACCAAGCCATAGAGAAAGACATTGATGAACTCTTAAGGCTATGGAAGAAGCAAAGAAACAATCAGATGAAGCTGACTATCTCACTCTTGAGGTTTCTTATCATCACTGGCATAACAAACAACCAATACATATCCTTCTTTATGAATTTTTGTTCATTATTTAATCATTCTATCATCGGTATTATGTGATATGATTTTATGCATATGACAAACAAACAAGCATACATTCAGGTGTTGTAAAACATACACACGGATTCAAACAAACATTCATGTGTTGTTGATATAAACACATGACATTCATACATCTATACATTCATGATCACACAAAATCATACACACTAGTTGCATACAAACTTATGTTATCATACAACCAACATCAATCATATAAAACATGTATTATTATGAAATAAACTCATGTAACATACATATAAACAAACAAATTCAAACAAGCTAATAGGTAAGATTACATTTGTGTAATCTTAGAAACAATCATTTATCAACAAAGACAAGTGCTGTACTTGTACTTAATCAATATACACAAGAACAATCAATCAATGCCAACATCATACTTAGGGGGAGTCCTGTTGGACTCAACAAACTGCATTAAGAATTAATGCAAGAAAGTATTGTAAGGCCCCGTTCCTGGGCACCTCACAGTTGGACTATCATTGCACAAAACACATATATTTATTTAAAACATCACGGTGGAAACTAATTAAAACCATTTCATATAAATATATTTGCTTTTGCAAAACAATACGTCATTGTTACATTGCAAAACATCACTTGTTACATTACATCACAAAAACATTATCGTAATATAAAATGGATACCATCCAAAATAATCCAAGTAGCTGCCCCCGTGCCATCCTCAGCAACTCTTACCTGCCAACTGGAAAATACATAAAAGTTAGCGTTGCTGAGTGAGTTATAGTTTTATATAAAAATATAACATACTTTGCTTTCGTTAAAATGCTTCTTTGCTTTCATATCCGATCATGCATCAGGCGTACAAATAGATAATATCATTATTATCTTTTAATATCATTCATTATCTTTCATTATCATATTCATGCTTTCATTCCATTTCATTTACATTCTCTTTCGTATATATTCTTTCGTTTCATACTTTACATTATCTCTTACTTTCGTTCTCATACTTTCATAATGTACTTTACATCATTCTTTTTCTTTCTACTTTCTTACTTTCTTTCATACGTTACGTCATTCTTTTACTTTCATACGGATCGATGAGTAATACCCCGAACATTGTGCACGAAGCTGATGTTGGGCCTGTGGTAAATAACTAACGAACATTGTGCACGAAGCTGACCCAGTCACTTAGGGCAAGTCATCTCTCCTATTTATTCAGACCAATTGGTAATACCCCGAACATTGTGCATGAAGCTGATGCTGGGCATGTTGTAATTAAATCACGAACATTATGCACGAAGCCGACCCAATCACCTAGGGCATACCACAAATGTCTTGTCAATCTCAATGATTGACCCTGTATGCATCCTTCGGGTTATTAAAACCACACACATTTGAGCTAACGACAACATGGTCGTGCACCTCCTTTCTATTTGCTTGCAAACCATTCTTTCATTCATTACGTTTTACTTCTCATCTTTGTTATCTTTTACTTCGTTACGTTATTCTTTACGTTCTTTCATACATTTGTCATACTACGTAAAGTAATAACACAATATTTAACGTATTTTATAATATAATATAAATACGTTTGAATACCATCAAAACATAACACATTATACATACCACACATCAATCATACATCCTATAACCCTAGACCATCACATAATCATACTTAAAATGGGTAATCATAGCCCATGGGTCAAATCAGGTGAAACCCTATAAATTCTGGTTTTCCAATAAATTTAGAAATAATTCTAAGTGTTTGGGCGTATGGGAACTATTTTGGCGTTTTAGCCCTGTTTGGGCGTTTTGCCACTATTTAGGCGCCTGAACTTATACTTAGTCATTAACACTTAGACATATGGGCCCTTGGGTGCTTGTACACTATTCAGGCGCATGGGCCTGACTTAGGCGCATGGGTACTTAGGCGTTCGGGCACTATTCAGGCGCATGGACTCTGGGCAGTTGGGCACACTTAGGCAGCTTTTGAACGTTGGGCGCATGGGCCACTGTTTAGGCGCATGGGAAAACACTTACACCTAATCAACATAACTCAGTCCCTAAACCAACATGTATCCTAATCTAAGCTTAGTATTAACATTCTAAGCATCATAAACCATAATTCAAACCCAAATTTACACCCACCCACATACACATTCATACATACACATACGGGTAATAAGACCCATTTATAAAAACATTCTTACATGTATTTCCAGCCCCAAAATTAGTTAAAAACATGTTAAAAAGAGGGTTTTTGAAAGTCACCGTTGCCAAAATTTTAGGTAGACTTCTTCAAACCCGTTGGTTATGAGCTCAAACTCCTATGACCCACCAAAACACACACACAAACGTACATACACATACATAAGCATAAACTCAAACTAAAATCAGTCAAGAACACTTAAAAACCATCAAATTCTTACCTTAATTCGACTTCTTCTTGTTCTTCGTTCAAAATCCGAGCTCTGCTCTTTCTCTCTCTAGAATCCTTTGCAAAAGGTGATGTGCAGCCAACATGGGCGGCCCACCTTTTGTACCCACTTTTTATTCTTTTGGTACTTTTGACACTTTTAACCCCTCAACCTTGGGTTAAATTATATTTCCTTCTTTTATTCGTGTTTAATATTTCTTTCTCGTCTATAAAAATATCTGGTTGTTACAAGTCCACCCCCCTTATATAGGTCTCATCTCCTCTTCAGTCTCTCACGTAGACTCGGATCCCTTCTTGTGCTTCCACTGTACACACACAAGAGGAACCACTTTATTCCTTAACCTTTTCTCTTTACGATAAATGATCGCCACTGGTTGCTCCACATAATTGAGCCGTTCATTTACTTCGATATCTTCAAGTGGTATAACCATATCCTCATCTGCTAAACACTTCCGCATATGAGATACATGGAAAGTCAGACGAATTCCACTTAACTCATCGGGTAGTTACAACCTATAGGCCACCTCTCCTATACGTGCAATGATTCGAAAAGGCCCTATGTACCTCGGGCTCAACTTTCCCCACTTTCTGAATCGTATGATGCCTTTCCAAGGTGAGACTTTCAACATGACCTTATCACCCACCTGGAACTTAATCGGTCTACATCTCTTATCAGTATACGACTTCTGTCTATCCTTAGCTGCCTTCATAAAGGCTTTGATCTTCTCTAACTTCTCAGTCGTAGCCTCGATCACCTCGACACCTCCTAGCTCCTTCTGCCAATGTCTCCCCAACATACGGGCGCCCTACATCTTCTACCATATAGCATCTCGTATGGTGGCATGCCAATACTGGCATGATAACTATTGTTATACGAGAATTCCGCTAACGGTAAGTGATCATTCCAACTTCCTCCAAAATTGATCACACACGGTTGGAGCATATTCTCGAGTATCTAGATCGTCCTCTCAGACTGACCGCCCGTCTGAGAATGATATGCCGTGCTGATGTGTAGCCTCGTCCCCATCGCATCGTGGAAATTCTTCCAAAACTTTGATGTAAACCGAGTTTCATGATCAGATACAATAGAAACCGGTACACCATGATGATCTATAATCTCTTTGATAAATAGATTCGCGAGTCTCTCAGAGGAATACGTCTCTCGGATCAGTAGGATGTGAGCACTCTTCGTCGAACGATCAACTATCACCCATATGGCATCATACCCTCTTGGGGTACATGGTAACTTCGTAATGAAGTCCATGGTGATATGCTCCCACTTTCACTCGGGTATATCCCAAGGTTGGATTTTCCCATACTGTTTCTGATGCTCCGCCTTCACTTGCAAACAAGTAAGGCACTTACTCACGTATTCCGCTACGTCACATTTCATATCCGGCCACCAATAATCCTTCTTCATATCATGGTACATCTTGATAGCACCGGAATGAATGGAGTATCGAGTCTTATAAGCCTCGTCCATGATCTTTCCACATAAATCCTCGTAACGAGGAATCCACATCCACCCATATCGGGTTCTAACACCGAGAGTGTTTTCACCCAACTTTGCGACTAGGCCTCTCATCCTTTCAGAGTTAAGATGATCTTCTTTCAACGCCTCATCTTGAAACTCATTGACCTGTGTCATCACATCAGAGGTCATAATCAACATATATGCCTTCACCTGAATCGGCTCGGGTCTTTATTTTCGGCTAAGGGCGTCCGCCACCACGTTGGCTTTGCCTGGATGGTAGTAGATCTCGCAATCGTAATCGTTTATGAGCTCCAACCATCGCCTCTGCCTCATATTCAAATCTTTCTGCTCGAAAAAATACTTCAAACTCTTGTGGTCAATGAAGATGGTGCACTTCGTCCCGTATAAGTAGTACCACTAAATCTTCAAGGCCAAAACCATAGCAGCTAGTTCTAGATCGTGTGTGGGATAGTTGACTTCATGAGTCTTCAGCTATCGGGATGCATAGGCTATTACCCTTCCATGTTGCATCAACATGCAACCTAGCCCAGAATAAGAAGCATCCGAATATACCACAAAGTCTTCACTCTCTTCGGGTAATGTCAAGACATGTGCTTGTGTTAATCTCACCTTTAACCCCTCGTAAGCATTCTCATGTTCTCGACCCCACATGAACTTCATATCCTTGTGAGTCAATTTGGTCAAATGTGAGGCTATCTTGGAAAAGTCTTGAATGAATCTTCGATAATATCCCACCAACCCCAAGAAGCTACGGATCTCGGATGACATCTTTGGAGACTTCCATTGCATCACCGCCTCCAACATTGCCGGGTCTACCATAATCCCCTCGGGATTTACCATGTGACCCAAGAACTGAACTTCGCGTAACCAGAATGCGCACTTGGAGAACTTAGCATACAACTTCTCCTTTCTTAATATCTCCAACACTTCCCGACTATGACCGCATGTTCTTCTTCACTCCTCGAGTAAGTCAGGATATCATCGATAAACACAATTACTGATTTATCTAACATCGGCCGACACACACGATTCATCAAGTCCATAAAGGCAGCTGGAGCATTAGTCAAGACAAAAGACATAACGAGAAACTAGTAGTATCCGTAACGCGTGCGAAAAGCTGTCTTAGGGATGTCTTGCTCCTTCACCTTTAATTGATGGTAGCCAGATCAAAGATCTATCCTTAAAAACCAACTGGCACCCTGAAGCTGATCGAACAAGTCATTAATCCTCGGTTACAGATACCGATTCTTCACCGTCAACTTGTTCAATTCACGGTAGTCAATACACATCGTCATACTACCGTCCTTCTTCTTTACGAACAAGACCAGAGCACCCCAAGGAGAGATACTCGGTCTGATGAAACCCTTATCGAGCAACTCTTGCAGTTGCTGCATCAATTCTTTCATCTCTGAAGGAGCCAAACGATACGGTGCCTTAGCGACAGGCTGAGCACCGGGTATCAAGTCAATTTGAAATTTGATAAATCCTCTGGAAACACTTTGGGAAAGTCACACACCACCAGTACATTGGACAATTATGGTGTTGATGAGTCCACATCTTTTATATAGGCTAGATAGGCACTACATCCCCATCTCATGCATTTCCCCACCACCACCATCTAAATTACCTTCGGAATCATCGTAACTCGATCACCATATATAGTCACTGAACTCCCGTCAGGCGCTGTCAATCTAATCATCTTCTTGTGACACACAATGTTCGCCTTGTAGTCTGCTAACCAATCCATTCCTAGGACTACATCAGACCCGCTAAAGGTCATCACAAATAGTCTAGCAGGAAACTTATGACCTTCTAGTTCTATATCGCAACCATCAATCAAGTCAGAAACCCTGGTAGACTTTCCTATGGCAATTTCTACATTAAAGGGCTCATCAATACATCTACTACTAACATGCAAATTAGTATAGAAAGCAGCAGAAATAAAACTCCTACTAGCACCAGAATCAAATAACACAGAAGCAAGAGTCTAATTTACTAGAAACATACCTGACACAACATCTGGGTCCGTCCTAGCCTCCTCCCTGGTCATTGTGAATGCCCTGGCGCTTGCCCTTTACTCCTCAGTTCCGGTCGTCTTCCCTGCTCTGAAACTCTCTAACCTTAGCTTCTTGCACTCCCTGCTCAGGTGGCCTACTTTACCACAGTTGTAGCCTCTCGCCATTCTATAATCTCTAGAGATGTGGTCGGGCTTCCCGTACTTGAAACAAACATTTAGCCCCAGCCTGCACTCATCAACGTGCTCCTTCCCACACTTACCACACTTCTTCGTTCCTGAACCTGTTGCAACCACCTGTCGATCATCCGCCCTCGCTTTCTTATTATTTGGGGTAGAGCCGCCATGCCCAAACCATTTCCTGTTCTTGTTCCAGTCATCACCACCAGTCTTCTTCCCCTCAACCACCATCACCTCCCTCTTATCATACAACCTTCCAGCCAAATCAACCACTGACCTAAACGTACTTGGTCGGGCGGCAATCATGTGCCTGCGGATATCCGCCGATAAGCCCTGAATGTATCTTTTGATCTTCTGTGACAGGGGCGTCACCTGATCTGGTACCAACCGTTCCATTTTGTTGAACTTGGTGGTGTACTGATGATCTGTCATGGTTCCCGCCTCCAGCTGCAGGAACTCTTTCTCCACCTTCTCCAACTCCCGATGACGACAAAACTCCTCGATCACCGACTTCTTCAGCTCACTCCACCTCATCCTGCCAATCGCTCTACTACCCTCGGCCTGGACAATATTGTCCAACTAGCATAAGGCCAAGTCCACAAATGAGTGAGTGGCAAACTTCACCTTCTGGTCTTCCCTACACTCACTGATTTCAAGGAAGGCCTCCATCTCCCTCACCTATCAGTGAGTAGCAGCAGCAGTGCCATTACCATCAAAGGCAGGGGCTTGCATCTTTGGAATGCCCCATAATTACAGCCTCGTGCTGCTTCCAGCACATGCTCCTCTTCCTCATCCTCGTCAGTAGGGATAACCGTCTCAGTCTCCGGTTGCTCTCCCCTTCCCAAGGACCTATTCCTCTCCTTCCTTTCTCCTTCCCTTACAGCATTAATTACTTCGGTCACCAAGACGGTAAGATTATTTGGATGACCTGGTGAACGTCTTCTACCACAGCCTCCTTCACTGAGGCCCTTAAGTTAGCACTCTCATCATCTCTAGGCCTTCCTCTTATTACACGTGGTCCAGCACACGTCCACCACGTACTCTGCCTCGTGAAGCCTTAGAAAATTAACACACTGTGAACAACACTCAGCAAGTAGTCTATGAAGAGTTGATCACAATATAACAAGTAACAAGCAGAAAGAAAATTAACACAGGAAGTAAATTTTCAAGGTACTTTTATATATTGCTTCTCAACTCAAAGGATTACAAGACTCTTGGAATCAAATCGCCTATCTAATGAGTTACAAAGAGAAGATATATATAATACTACCTA
>BJCN01331507.1:4957-15012 GCA_018326445.1 Flaveria brownii
TTTTTTTTTTTTTTTTTGTTTCGTCATCAGATATCAAATTCATAATGGAAAATACAACAAAATATAAAAGTAGTGATATAATATTATTGCATTTAATAAAATATATATTAAATAGTTGTTTGATTAAAAGGAATTTTTTGAAGAGTGATAGAAAAGCTGAAAAGGAATGGCATCTAAAATATTGTAATAATACTATTAAATGTATAATAGATCCGTAAACTTTACTTAATCACAAAATTGTCATATGCCGTGAAAAGTTGTACAGCAAGCATTAGAGCTATGTTGTATTTGTTTCAAGATAATTCTCATAACCGATTGGTTACGATAACTCTAGTTATTGATAAAATGACTCGCTTATCTCGGCTAATCATCAACTCGAAACATAGTGAATTTAAATTAATACCGTTAATGAATTCAATTATATGTTGTATCAACTACAAGATCTTCTAGGCTGATAAGTTGTGGGTTTGAGTCTCGCTCAAAACAAAAGTCGATAGAAACTAATTTTATAAAACTAATTTCTAAACTGGTTTAATTATTTTATTTGTGATTTAATTATTGTAATTTTATATATATGTTCACCTGTTAGTTGTTTGGTAAGTGGAATGTTACTTTTCTTTTTTGAAAATATCTTGTGTGGCAATTACTCATTTGGCCCTTGTAAGTTGCAATTACATTTTCTGTTTCTGGCTTTAGATATAATTCTTTATATAAAATGATTAAAATATACCATATTTTCGATGTTTTTTTTTTCTTGTTAAGACTTTTATTTGTCTCAAAAGTTAATTCATAAAACCAAGAACACAAACTTGAACTTTCAACTTACTTTTGTGACCTAATTGTCCTATTGCTATACTTCGTGTTATTATAAGTATTATTGAACGATTAATTTAACTTGTGGACTTGTCCTATTGCTATAATTCGTGTTTTTATAAGTATTCTTGAATGATTAATAATGCCAAAATCTGTTAATGTCATTGTTCTTCCTTAAATACTTCTAGAAAATATAATTAACAGATTTTATAATCTGTCAGATAGGAGAAAACATCTATTTCAACAATAGATCGATTATGCAGTTATATATATTATACATGTTTTATTACAAAAATGATAATAACAAAATATTTAATATGATTATGAAACCAAGATGACTTACGTGTAACGCTTATTTCAAGTGATGTGAGGACCAGTATGAATCAATTCATGTAGTTAATATGAATCAATTTTAATAATCGAACTTTGACAATCATCTTTGACAAATATGCTAGTGTTATTATGCAGTTGTACCTTTTATAAGATGTTGTTTTCGTATTAAAAAGAATATTGCTTACACGTTTTAAGATATACATTATTTTATATTATATATAAGATGTACGGAAAATTATATATCCTTCTTAAAAAATAAACATGCATCAAGACACGTGTCCGTATTATAATATTTACTAATGGTATATATGTTAATCATGGGTTTGAACCTAATAGTTACGTGTTCAAATTGACATTAGTAAACTTTTATTATGTTAGGTTAAACGCGAATGCGATAAACTGGTAACAAGTTTCGTGTTACGTTAAATAGCTAATTGTTATTTTTATTCATAAATTTTAGTCTGTTTTGTTAAAACCTTTTTTCATAAAAGTAACAACTTTTTTAAATGGAAATAACAAAATAAACCAAAATTTAATGACGAAAATAAAATTGTTTTGTTGCAAGCTGTGTAAAATATACATTTTAACAGGTTTTAGATGTTTGGATCATTAATTAATTACCATTTCCTTCATGTAGTAATTAAATAATGTATTTTAAAACAAGTAAAATCGAATGAACTTATATAAAAATCAGTATTTTCACTATACGCCTTTCTTTTCAAAGAAGTATTGCTAAAATTGTGTTTATATGTATTTGTTTTTAAAGGATGTGTAAGATTAGATCAATTAAAAGAAGCTATAGTGTTCTTAAGAGATTCTTCGGATCAAATTATTATGTTTTTTTTCCTTCATTGGTAAGACGATCAGGACGGTGATGGAAGCTGGCCGTCGGATGTCCCAACCATCAGCCACATCATTATTTTCTCTTTCATTTTTTTTCTTTCTAATATCTCGCTTCATTAAATCTCATGTGGTTTTACCAAAAATATAATGTACCTTTCATTTCTTCTTTTTTTTCTTTCTCCTTCACCTAGATATTTTATAAGATTCGGATGAAGGAAAAAAGAACTTTTATTGTAGGTGCTCTAAGAGTAATTCATATCAGGTTTTTCATCCTCATATTTATAATACACTAAAAGTAACTAAGTTTTCTATTTTTTTCAATTAAATAATATTTTCAAACACACAACCATTTTAAAAAATATTAAATAATTTATAGAGGTAAACAATGGTTTTCCTAAATACAATAAATAGTAACATTTTTTTATAACAAATTACAAACATCCTTTATCGTATAAAAAACATACTCTCTAAATTTACAATTTCAATCTATAACCAGTTTTCTTGGTTTCACACTGACATAATTGCCCTATGTTTCTTCTTTGAAAATGGCTTGACAGCTGGTGGACCTATAATTAATTAAGATACAATAATTGGTCTTTTCTAGAGAAAATAACATACCCCTAACATAAGTATTATTGGTTGTTTTTATGCATGAACTCTCTCAATAACATCTCCACCCAGTGGTGATGAGTACCAAAAACTGTCACTATCATCTCCAAAAACAACTTATACCATACCACTGATGGTCTTATTTTATTTCAAGTTGTGTAAAAGATACAATTTTAACATGCTTTTAGATTTTTGGATCATTAATTTATTACCATTTTCCTCATGTGTTAAATAGATTATGTATTTAAAACAAAGGAAATTAGAGAAACTAAAATTAAATATCTAAGACAACTTTTTTAGCATTTTCTTTCAAGAAATTAAGATAGCTCGAATTGTGTTAATATGTATTTGTTTTTGAAGTATGTCTAAGACTATATCAATCAAAAGAAGTTATAGGCTTCTTAAGATCACCCTTCAGATCAAATTAATCATGTTTTTTCTTTTTTGTTTATCCGTAAAAGAATCCACAACGGTGATAGATAGCGGATGCCTCTGCTATGAATCACATAATCATTTTCTCTTTCCTCTTGCATGTCTATCTTCTCAATCCTGTCACAAGATAACATCCGACTCATTTAAAAAGTCGGATGTGTTTCACTCTCTCTCTCTTCTCCACCTAAATACCACATGGGATTCGAATAAGAAGAAACACCTCTATTGGAGGTACTCTAAGTTTGCAATTCAAATCTACAAACTAAGTTTTTTTGTCGCGCACCTATTGTTTGACGAAATTGCCAACTTTTTTCCTTTGAAAATGGCCTGTGGACCTGAAATCAATTAAGATGCATGAACTACTCTTTCCCTCAAGAAAAATCGTACACCAACAATGAATTGACGTAGGATGAATTTAATGATAAGATAATATATACATACACTTATGTTATAACTAAATTATATGAAAATATCAAGTAATTCATATTGATATTAACAACAAGTAATTAATTACTTGAAAAAGTAGTAGAAAAGCCCAACAATTTCCTCTCACTTAAAAAAGAAAGTTGAAAAGAATTATTAATAAGAAAATAAAGTAGTGCAACACTTAAAAGTGTCTTTTAACAACTTCAACAATCAAAAGACTTTGAAATGGTGGTTTAGAAGCATACTCTATTCATCTTCTCTTCCTTTGATATTTCTGTTAAATTTAAAAGGAGAATTATATATATATCATTTTATAAACTTATAAAATTACATATTTTTTAAAACATGAGTTTCAATAATCTTTATGCATAATTTAAAAAAATATATATAATTTTATAAGTTTAAAAGAGAATTTATAAAATTACCCGATTTAAAATACTTATAGCTGCGTATCAACATTTGATTAGAATTTACTTTTTTTCTTATTCTCTTTTTCTTATATATATTTTGTGTGTTAAGCACTCACATATCATTCCTTATTTTTATCATTATAATTATATTAAAAATCACTCTTTTTTTTTTCTCTTCTTTCAATTAAATAATATATTTTTATACATTTTTTATTATCGTTTCTCTCTTATTCACTCATAACCATTTCAAAAATATTAAAAAATTTATAAGTGTTGAACAGCGAATCTTTAAATTTACAGGATGAACGTACAGTAACATTTGCTCTCTCCTCCACTCACAACCACTTAAATCATTTCATATAATTTAAGAATTCATACTCATATAATTTTAAGAAATGGGTTATGAATTCTCTTATTTTGACGTCGTCATGGAATGCTGTCAATCTGTATGCTTCACTATCGATCCATCTGTCTCTCTCCCTTATACCCACATGCACATAGTGACAAACAATCTGATGAGGTCCACTATTTTTAATTCTTCAAATGCATATGAACTTCAATCCATCATTCGTCTCTTCACACAAATTCTTCATCTTTCAATCGTCTTTTTTGACTTAAATCACCTCACTTTGTTGCTTCTTCAAGGTGGTGTTGTTTTCCTTCTGCAAACCCATTTCCATTTGATCATTGATGCAGCTAATCGTTCTGAATTGATCATCTTTAACCTCAATCGATCATTTTTCGATGTGGGTTTCTTGCATTTGTAGTCTAGATCACTATATCACGTGTTTGATGTAAGCATGTGAAAGATTAATAATCTTTTACGTTCTTTGGATCATGATTAATCGAATACATACGTTCACTTTAGTATGATGCTATATATTCTAGTAATTCTTTTTGACGTTCTGTGATGTTGTAAGTGTGTTGATCACAATCTGTAACAGTATTTGTGGTTTGCACTCCAGATGTTTGATAAAATTCGCCTGTAGCATGCATTCTGAACCATGTGATGTTTATTCTTTTGTTAATGTGTTCATGACTTGTTAATTAGTTACTGAATTTGATTGTTTTGTGATACATGATAATCTACCAACAATTTGTCGATTAACGCTTCGTTTGTATGATGTTAGGGTGATTTTTCTCTCAAGTGACGACGACTGTATGGATTGTTAATAAGAGAATTATTGTAGGTTCAATAAGTGGTGTAATTAAGCTTAATTTCTGCAACAATGGCTATGGCTCCTACTGTCAAAGTGGTTCTAGGGTCTTTTGCATTTGGTGTATTTTGGGTGTTGGCAGTTTTTCCTGCTGTCCCCTTTATGCCCATTGGAAGAACTGCAGGTTCACTACTTGGTGCTATGCTCATGGTTCTTTTTCAAGTGTTAACGCCTGATCAAGCGTATGAATCTATTGATCTTCCGATTCTTGGTCTGCTGTTTGGGACAATGGTTGTAAGTGTGTATCTTGAAAGAGCTGATATGTTCAAGTATTTAGGCAAGTTGCTTTCTTGGAAAAGCCAAGGGTCTAAAGACTTACTATGTAGAATCTGCTTGATTTCTGCTATTTCAAGTGCTTTCTTTACTAACGATACGTCGTGTGTTGTGTTAACTGAGTTTGTTCTCAAGATTGCTAGACAGCAGAACCTCCCACCACATCCTTTTCTGCTAGCACTTGCTTCAAGCGCGAATATTGGATCTGCTGCTACGCCAATCGGTAACCCTCAAAATCTTGTTATAGCAGTGCAAAGTAAGATACCATTTGGGGAATTCTTGTTTGGGATTGTGTCTGCAATGCTGGTGGGGATATGTGTAAATGCTTTGATTCTGTTATGCATGTTTTGGAAGCTGTTATCTGTTCAAAAAGATGAAGAAGAGCCTCCAATTGAATTAACCCCTGAAGAAGATGTGAATTCTCATAGATTTTCACCAGCTACAATGTCACATCTTACATCTGAAATTGCTCATGAAGTTAATGCTTATCATGACCCCTTGAGTGGTCACACCTTGCCCATAAGTGTTAGTGGACACATTGATAATAATATTCTTAGGAACCGAATAGCCGGTTCTCCTGACATTAATGAAACTCTTAAAGATGCAAATCATGTGGCAAAAGAAGACGATGGAGCGTTGCAGAAGGACGAAAAAGTTGTTCCATCGATGAACGGATTCGTGAAAGAGAGTTCTGATATGGGGTTAGAGGACATTGATGAAAAGTCTGCTAAATGGAAGATGATATTATGGAAGGTGGGAGTTTATGTTATTACAGTGGGAATGTTGGTTTCTTTTCTGGTGGAATTAAACATGTCATGGACTGCAATTACAGCTGCAATGGCTCTTGTGGTTCTTGATTTCAAGGATGCTCGCCCATGCTTAGAAAAGGTATACTTCTATGCAGTAATTTAAAATAAAAAAAGTTAAATTTCTGTACAGTATGATGAAATTATATCATATTTTGTTGATAATAGTAAAATGTTAAAGGTTTTATGCATGCATTACTTTAGAGGCCGTACTTTATGCCATTTTGCTGGTTTCCTTTTCTTTTTATACAAGTTTTTTTTGCCCATTCCATATGCACCTGCTATATTAAATTGCCAATTATACAATGATGTGACATTTTTATTTTTCCATTTATTCTTATGTTTTTAATTTAAAGACTTTTCATTCCTTTTAAATCTTTTAATATAAAATACACTTTGCTTATTTTACCTACATAAAAGTATAAATTTACTATTGATTGAATTGCATTTAATATGATATATTTTTCTGAAAATAAATAAGTTTGCATTCATTATTTATTTATATATCTTGTTTTATAAAAACTGAATACCACAAACATTTAATATTCAATAAAATAGAATTATTTCACCAAAAAATATGTCTCTCCATATGAGGTTGAGAGAAGGTCAAATTGGCGTACAAAATGTGTAGATTTAAAATAAACTGACATAAGTTTGAGTTAGTCATTGTAAATTCATATAATAACTGAAAAAAGGTATATTTTAAACAATAAAACAAAAGTATTCTTCAAGACTAAAAAAATACATTATAGGGATACAAGTATACTACCCAGTTTGTAATTAACAAAAAAAAATTTCAAATACAGAAAAAAATCAAACTACCAAAACTTCATACTTTAATGTGTGACAAAAATTATGTATTATAAATTGTTTGAGATAAACTAACTTATATTAAAACAACATAAAAGGCAGCATCTTTTTTCTACACGTCTAACGGTTATTGATTAGATATAACAGCACGAGAAATCTTAATTGTGACCTCTAATGGATGTAACTCCAATCACTTGTAGAGTTGTAGTTCTTGTTTTCCTTTCCCTACATACTCACTTGTAGTTCACCAGCATTCAGCTGAAACTAAGACTTGCATTTATCTCATCATGACCCCAGGTGTCTTTTTCGCTCTTGGTATTCTTTTGTGGGATGTTTGTCACCGTTGAAGGCTTTAATAGTACAGGAATCCCAAGTGCGATATGGGACTTTATGGAACCTTATGCCCAAATTGATCAAGTTAGTGGTGTAGCAATTCTTGCTATTGTGATCGTTGTTCTATCTAATCTAGCTTCAAATGTGCCAACAGGTACTCTTTTTTACCTTTGCTTCAAAATCTGGCGAAGCCCTTTTTCTTTAGGGTGTTTGAGATTGTTTATTCGAAGGTGTTCAAAGGGAATGTTTGGGATGGCTTATCTGCTTTTATAAAATGCAATATGTATTATTGCATTGATATAAACACATAAATAAGTTATCCCAAATATCTCAATTTTAAATGCTTATTTACAAAATCAACATTATGAGCCTTTACTCTAAAAAATGACCCATAATCTTTCACTTGGTGAAAGTATGTTTCACATAAATGACAATTGAAGGAGAACATGTATAGTTGATTCAATAACTAAGTATAATAGATGATAATAATAGTGATGATAATATATAAAGAAATTACTTTTATTGCAAGTTAATGTAATATTTTATACGGTAGCTTCTAAAGATATGGGTGTGTTTCGACGGTTTTAATATAATTAATTTCAATTACTTCTAATGCTTTTATCTCACAACAGAATTGTATTAAATTAAATCAGCTTCTAATCTTACGTCCCTCTAGTTTTATAACATTTTTGGTTATAAGATAAATCATTTGTTGATAAATGTATTTATGCCACTTGGATCGGTAGATAGAGAAGTCATAAAATCACATATTCTCTAAAGATCGCCCATGTTGATGAGTAGTAATTTAGGAGGCTTAAAAATAACTCATCTGTTATTTTGTTAAAAAAGATATATTTATATTATATTAGAAAAACGAGTTTTATTGTTCAATAGGTTCATTGTATTAAGTGTTAGTTATATCAGATAAATTATTTGGAGTCTGTACTTTGATAAGAAAGATATTAGAGACCAGCTAAGGGATGCAGTGAGGAATCCAAAATTCATGTTTGTCCAACGTAGTTGAGATATTATGTGGGTTAGACAACATTAATTTTTTTGGTCCTCATATTTAATACGTGTAACATCAAACTTATATTCAAAACAACTATTTAATACCTGTAACATCAAGCAAGCCTTTTTTCAAACCTACAATTAATGTTCTAAATGGTTTATAGACCACACTTGTGTTTGAAGATGTTGTACCATAGGTAATGTTCAAACCCCACTCATGAAAATACTTAATAAAAACAAACAAACATACCCAGAATGTCCCACTGAGAGTAGTGTTTGGGAGTGGTAGGCCGGTAGGTGGTGGTCAGTCTTTTCTCTATCTTGGGAGACAGAGAGACCGTTCCCAAATAGACCACCGGCTCGACAACGATAACAACCAAATTATATTACATATAACACATAGGCATACATGACAAAAGAGTTTTGTATATGCATATGCATATGAAAATGCTCTACAAAGTGCATGTCAAATACTCCATTAGTATTGTTATAAACCATACTTCTAATTATAAACTAAATTATTATTTTTTTTGGTGGGAGGGGACACTTAGATTTTTAATGGAGTATGTTTAGCAACTCATTTTTAGTAAATTGTATTTTGACAAAATTAAAATTTTCAGTATTATTGCTTGGATCAAGGGTGGCAGCAGCAGCTGCTACTATATCACCTGAAAAGGAGAAAAAAGCATGGTTGATATTGGCCTGGGTGAGCACTGTAGCGGGGAATTTTTCGCTACTTGGTTCAGCAGCTAATCTGATTGTGTGTGAACAAGCTCGTCGTGCTCAAAACTATGGCTACAATCTTACCTTCTGGTCTCATCTTAAATTTGGTGTTCCTTCCACCATTGTAGTTACAGCTATTGGTTTGACACTTATTAGGTCGTAATTAAAGATCACCACTTTTTAGCATGTCCTTTTAGTTTTTATGTGAAGAGCTTTCGATTAGAACTGTGTTTATGATGTAGGGGTTGGCTAAGCGTACCCTACTTGAATTTTCGGTATAGAAAATAGCAAATCAAATGTTTTTTTTTTCTTGTCTATTAGAGTCAAAAGAGAGGATTATTGTTAATTTGACAATTTGAAGGTGGCGCATGAAGTAAAAGTGAAGGAGGGGTACGTTTAGCATGTTTGTTGTATGTATTTGTTTTCAAAGTATGTGTAAGATTGGCTCGATCAATAAAAGTTATAGATCTCTTTCCATCATCTAAGCTCAGTTGATCTTGTTTATCTTTTTGTTTGTTGCTAAGCATGCAATCTGAGCACACTACTAGAAAAACTGCAATAGATGACGCGCATTGCGCGTCATCTTTGGGGTCAGATGACGCGTAAATGCGTGTCAAGGTAGGGGTAGTCATAAATGATAGATGACACGCATCCGCGCGACATCTGTTTATGACGCGCAAAAGATGACGCGCATTTTATGGCGTGCAAAAGATGACGGGCAATGCGTGTCAAGGAAGGGGTAGTCATAAATGACTAGATGGCGCACATGCGCGTGTCATCTATGAAATTTTTATGACGTGCAATAGATGACGCGCAATGCACGTCATAAAATTAGCTGTATTTTTTAATTTTTTTTATTTTTAATAAATTTACCTGTTGTTTTCTAGAACAAATTGTCGAATAACACTAAAAGCGAAATCCATTAAATACCAACAAAGTTTACAAAAGTTGTTAATTAACAAATACAAAGCATAAAACAAGTCCAAATTCAATTAGTACCAATACTAATACAAGTC
>BJCN01331520.1:0-26155 GCA_018326445.1 Flaveria brownii
TATTAATTAGATTAATAATTATCAAAACTGTTTTGATAAATAAACCTAACGAAGATACCACTGAACCCAAGAGTACATTCCTGCGCATCATCCTTGTAAGTTTCTTTTCCATCCAAACTTGCAGTATCCTCATCTGTGTTACTAGGCTCTTCTTTGAACACATGTATGATTTCACACTTATCTCCATCAATTTTAACATCAAGTCCCTGTGAGTATAATAACTTCATACTCAAGATGTTCTTTGCGGATCCTTCGGGAATGTAACGAACCCCATGAATTTTACATGTTTCACCGTCGACGGGAACCCTAATGGTCCCGATCGCGATACCTTGAATAACCATCTATAATGTTTGATGTTTGCAAAAACTTTGTCATTCCAATCTTTAAAATCAATAAACAGGTTCTTATTCCTGGTTGTGTGTACATCGTATTTGCTATTTACAAACCACATATCGTCCCAATACCCACAATCAGTCCCTTTTACCAAGTATTCTTCCACTTGTGGTTCAAAAACATGATCATTGATGCTTCTTTATCGACCTTCTTTCTACTCAGTTTGGATCGGATTGACAGGATCCCTTTGGCTCTGATACCACTGTTGAATAGGCGATCGTGATATGAATCTTTAGTCGGCTTCATTGTGTTCGGTGGTGAACAACGACACACACACACAGTTCGATGATACGCACGACAAAGAACAAGAGGAATACGTAATCACACACTTTTGTTTCTTCTTATTCACCCATTAAAATTGCACAGATACAATATATATATATATATACAAGTGATTTGTGGTAACTACCTATAACCGAAACTTAACTACCTATGTAACGGTTGTACCCGCCAAACTCCTAATTTCGGTAAGATTAGTATCCAGCCTTTGGCCATAATTCTTTTATCCTAATAAGTGTAACTTAATTACATAATAATAATACAAACTTTTACTAAGATTAAAGAGATTAAGAAGATTAATTTCCAATATCATCTGCTTTTTAATGTTAAAGATAAGCCTTGTTGTAAGATGCGGGTCATGCTTGTTGCAAAAGCTGAAACATATGCCATATCAGGCAAGTTGATCACCTTCTATATGTGGAATACAGAAATGGATAACAAAAACTCAAAAAGATATAATGTGTTTGCTACGGCACAACTGGTTCAATATTCAGACCTAAACAACAAAGACTCATGGATTAGTTAAATGTGAGATGTTTTGGTCAAACACAGATTGAATATGAATCTTGTTTGTGAAACAAAAATGTTAAGAGCCTTACCACAGCAACTCCTTGTTCTTCTTCTGGAAGGTCTTCCATGAAAACAAGGCCTTTCTCTGGAGCCTTAACAATCTCATCATAATTTTTTTAACTCTACAAGTAATAAAATAACATTTACTACTAACTTCAAGAGTAAAAGTTAATCAGTTGTCAAAACTCAAATGTAAGTGAAGACCATTCACCTCTTTTAACTCCAAGCTAGTTGGATCGATCAGAGTCATCCTGCAGGTTAAAAAGAAAAAGATAGGGACATCATGGAATCTTAAATAGTAGATCATTTTATATTACATGGCCAAAGAATCTAAAGAAGATAATTGGCATTTAGAAACATAGGAATATTACCTTTAATATTCCACCCTTTACCATTATCTTGTGTCTTTCAGGTGGTGCCTCTGTGAGGTCATACAACAAACATTTGAAAACACACGAGGACTGGGTTGTATCTATCTATCTATCTACCTCAACTCCTGAGTATAGCTCCTTTTGTCATTTTATACTCACTATGATAAGTACAAATGAATGGAAAAAGTCATAACATACCTTTTGAAGAGAAACTTAAACAAACTATGATGAAATTTTGCCCTAAAGAAGTATCATATATATCAGCTGCATGGTTTTCTCATATATAAAGAATTTTAAGAATAGGATACTAACCAGATATAAACTAAAACATCAATTCTTGGATGTAAATAGTGACATCCAAAAGACAAGACATGTAATGTTCCTAAAAGAAAATCATTGTAAGAAAATGTTTTTAATAATATGTAATGTTCCTAAAAGACGATTTTCTTTTGCATGTAGAGCCCCTTCTTTAGACTAAAAAAACAAACATGCCACAAAAGAAGAAGAAAAAAAAGAAACTCGTAACCTAATAGAACATTACAGGGAACATTTAATACATAAGAGATACAAAACTTTCAATCCTTCAAGCACCTACACGGCTTATAACTCCCATGTTAAACCCTCGATATATAGGCCGGTGAAACAAAACACAACAACAGATAAAATCAAATAAGACACGTATACATTCAAATTTGCAAGTCAATGACATATCAGATATGGAATAAATAGTAGTTGATAGAGTTTACTTTGAATGAACGATGAATAATGTTGCGATTGATTCATGAATCAACGTATAACAAAATGTAATTTCAAACAAGAAATGGTGAGTCGACCTGTAGGCATATTCCGGTGAGCTTTCTGTAGGCATATTCCGGTGAGCTTTCGATTGTAAGCGTGATTGAGGGATCGAGAGATAGTCGTGTGTTATTGTGGTTGCTTGGAGGAAGGGGCAATGGTAACCAATAGACCAATTTATGAAGATCTCAAGGGAGGGGAAATCTTAATATATTGCATGCTGCACCGTCGTATGTGATTGTGCCTATTTTGTAATTTCTAACGGTAAAAAAAGTGACCCGACAAGTAGCTTTATCTTTTTCTTTTTGTTGTAAAATTGAATCAAGAACACAATCACAATAACATGAAATACGCGAATGTTTATTAATTTCTCAATTTGAAACTGGATTACAAAGGATTGGAATGAATCCCCAAATGAATCAAAACTCCTACTTATACTCTATCACAAAGCTGTTAACAGAAGTTAACTACCAACAATCAGAATTGACACAAAATACCCCTCAAGTATGAGAGTTACATCAAATGGAAACATAACTAAGAAAACACTTTAAAAGAAGTAAGATAATGGACATAACCAGTCCCTGCACTTGCTACCATCATCTTTATTTGGCATTAAACTCCACACTTTTCTTATTTCTTTTTCTATGACCCTGCTTGAAACTAGTCCAATGCATTGAGTGAGTTTTTTAGACGGAATACCATTCGTTCATACTGATTTTAATGCTACAAGTCTGACTCGCGTAGAAACATCACAAGAAAGGGACCAATGCTATAGAAATGGAAATAACCCGCTATAGTCAAGTTGGAACCATAAAAAAGTCGTCACAAATGAGGCAATCCGACTTTTGATAAGGCTTAAGTGAATATATTGACCAATTGATTCTCGGACTTTATATAGTGTACCTGTAACGGTAACTTTTTTTTATTATTGATCATGTCACAAGCAGACCATCACATTTTCAATTTTACTTGAGACTAGTGACAATCGTGACTCGGTACCGTGATATATGCCCAAGTAGCGTGAGGTTGCACATGCGCAACAATGCTATGTTGGCTCATGCTTCACTTTGTGAAAAAGGCACAAAAACGATGATTCATACATAAAGTGTAAACCAAATCGTTCGATCTGTGTTTCAAACTAGAAATCTAATTTTTTTAAAATATCATATAAAGCAGACCATGAAATTAAACTGCTAATTATCGGATTAAAAGTTACCACTCAAATGGTGGTGAAGCCATGATTTTTTGTGAGGGTGGATTTCTTTCGCTAATTTTTTTTCACGTGTCAAGACACATATTAGAAGATAAAACCAAATTAATCCTCAAATACATGATAATACATAAATGTTTATTAAAATGAATTATAAAAATACACTATCCCTACAGTGTTCTCTTCTAGTTTTTGTTAGCATATAACAATTACATCATGTAATGAACATTTATATGAAATCTGTTTTTAATACAACAAATACAACATTCATTCAAAATTTCTTATTACCAATCTGATCACATTGTCTACAGAAATATGTGAAAATATGCTAAAATATTAAATCTTCAAGTTATCATTAACAAGGTATGCAACCATCAGAGTTTCAAGTTAACATTCAACTAGTGAAACAAATAATAAAAAATAAAGTAAAACATAGAGAAAAAGTTTAAACTAATATGTCTAAATCAAGACTGTTTAGAATCAGATTCGAGAGAGGATAATCATGGACAAATTTGTGATCGAACTAATTATCTTTTCGATTATCACTAATATTGTAATATCGTAAACTGTAACTGATTTGTTTATTAATTATTAGGCTAATTGTTTAACAGCTGAGCTAATAGAATATTGGCCTTAATTATTTAAAATAGTTCTTGTATCTCGTTGATTGGGTGTATAGGGATTAACAAAGTAAACACTTAATTGTTAAATAAATAACAACGTTTTTGCAATATAACAAATACAACATTTATTCAAATTTCTCTATCACCAATCTGATCAAATTGTCTACAAACTATATATAAGTATGCTAAAATATGTATAATCAAGTTATCCTTAAATAAGTACGCAACCAACAAGTTTAAAGTTAACATTCAAGTAATGAATCAAATAATAAAACAATAAAGTAATATATAGAGAAAAAACTTAAACAAAAATGCCTAAATGAAGAATTTAGGAGTGTTTAGAATAGATTTAAGAGGACGACTATAGACAAATTTGTGATCTAACTAATCATCTATTCAATTATTACTAATACTGTAATTTCGTAAATTGTAGTTACTTTGTTTATTAATTACTAGCTTTAGTTACCCGTGTATTATACGGGAGGTGGAGAGCTAATTATTAAAATAACACAAAAACATAAAATAAAATTAAATGTATTACACGGGTTGAAAAAATAAAATTGATTAGTTGTTGATTGTTATTTATATAATACTAACTTTAATAAACCCGTGTATTACACGAGTTAAAAATAAAATATTAATTATGATAAAAGTTTATGAAGTATACAATAATATTTTAAAATAAGATATGATTAAAATTACATATGAATAATAATTATTAGTAATAATTTTAATTTTTATTTTCAAAAAAAATTAACCATTTTTTCCAAACAAATCGTATTAAAAATATCATTTTTAAAAGTTTCTTATTATAACTCCTAATTTTAATTATTTTTAGTTTATAAAGAAGTTTACTTTTTAAAAACATCAATTTTAAGATATTTCATATTTTTAAAAATCTTTGATATTTTAGAAAAACTCTTATTTTATAAAAATTTGTTTTCAAGAAATTACATTAATAAAAAGAAATCTTTTCTTAATTTATTAAGAACTATCTTTAATTTTAAAAAGAATTAAAATTATTTAATTTTTAATTTAGGTAACTATTTAAGAGAACAGAGAAGCAGAAAAAATAAACTCAGGAGGTTTAAGAATGTGACAAATATCCACCTAAATTACTCTTTTAGTAGTATATATAGATTAGGTTAATTGTTTAATAACTGAGCGTTTATAGATTTACCAGGTGTCTAGTCAATCGGTTGTGTAAAGAAATTTAACTGTTAAAAAGAATAGTTTCATAAGATGCAAAAGATCCATTCGGACATCTATGATCTACCCCACCATAAAAAAAAAAAAAACCCTAAACATGCAAAACAAACAAAGCTGTCAATGATGACTCATCACTCATCTTTATACTCATCTTTTCAACCCTCACAACTAACGGCGTTGCCGATTTTTGTCCCTCACGTTTCTTCGTTCCAACGAGTAAATAAAAACATTAAACACAAAAACAAAACAAAAACAAAAAACAAAAACAAAAACAAAAACAAAAACAAAAAAATTAAATCATCGAATTCCCAAATTCTCTCGCATCTTTTCCTTGTGACGGTATCCAGGTTCACAATTCCACCAGATTGATCACCTCGCCGGCGTCCGCTAATGTACGGTGGTTCCGCCAAGCTCGGCCGCGGCCGCGGCGGCGCTCCGCCCAATCGGAACATCCACTCCGCCTTCCAACCGTCGTCCGTCCAACGCCCGGCGGCCGCCCCTGCCGGTGGTCGTCAATCCGCCGGTGGAGGTCACCGTAGCCGTAGCAGCACCTCCGCCGCACCTGCTGCAGTCTCTACGGCCGACGAAGCGTTCAGTTTAGTCCGTAACAATCCTCTGAACTTCGGTATGATTATTAGGCTTTCGCCTGTGCTTGTTGAGGAAATCAAGCGCCTCGAAGCGTTGGGCGGGGCCGCGAGGATCAAGTTCGATTCGAGTGCTAATAATCCTGCTGGAAATGTAGGTTTATTTAATCTGAATAGTGGTTTTGTTAATCGTTTTTGTGTGTTATTTGAAGTTAAGTTTGGTGTGTGGTTAACCTAGGGTAGTGGAAATTGGTTGTTCGTTTTGTTATGGTTTGCGTCTGTTGATGCTGCTGCAGCATAGAGGTGTTGTGGTGATAGGTTAGTTGATGAATCTGAGGTTCACTGGTTCAGGATCAAGGAATTTTAGTTGCTTAAACGAATTTCACTTGCTAGGTTAAAGTATCAATTCACTTAACATATTATCAGGAGGGGTTTTAGAATCCTGTAGGATAATATATCCAGGTCAGACGAGATTTGTACGAGAAGGTCATATAACCAACAATTTGGCAACTTCTTCATCGGTTATCTGAGTAAACAGGCGGTGTATATGATATTTCTAGCAAGTTTAGTTATCTCTATTTTGTAACTTTAAAAAGCATTTATCTTGTTTAGAACTGTATACCTCATTACCGTTATGCTTGTCTACTAGATTACACGGTTCAGATATTGAGGTTTCTTGATTTTGATACCGTCTCAAGTTGTTTTTTGAACATTTTTTGTACTGTTTCAGGTCATTGATGTAGGTGGCAAGGAGTTCAGATTCACATGGTCCCAAGAAACTGGAGACCTATGTGACATATATGAAGAACGCTTAAGCGGTGATAATGGAGATGGATTGCTTGTTGAGTCCGGAGGTGCCTGGAGAAAGTTGAATGTTCAACGTGAATTAGATGAGACGGTTAAGAACCGTGTTAAAATGAGAACAGTGGAAGCAGAACGCAAACACAAATCACGAAAGTATGTTTCATGTTTGTCATGCTCAATACTATATTTTCACTCATGTTCCTAACATACTTTTATGTTGCAGTTTGCATTTGCTCGTGTAGATATAATACTTGCTTGGTTATTTACATTCATGATACACTCTATTTTCTGCATATGATCCGTTAACCAGCACTTTCAAAATGCCCATCTCTTGAATCTTCTTGTATTGCTGCTTACTTACATCGTCACATGTAATGATGTCTTTCTTAATGCTCCGTAAACTCGTTATGATCTCATTATTATAATAGCAACGTGGTTCAATGTAAAGAAATCTTTACAGGTTGACTTATAGAGTGATGTCTACGTGTTACTAGACAGATGCAAAAGAAAAAATAACCCTTCCTCTTTGCGGGAAAATAAACAATACCAATAAATGCTAAAATCTCAAAATGTAGTTGGCGGAGAGCACTTTTTACATGTTCATTTTTACCAGAAACGAGTTCTTCAATATCACTGACTATGTTAGAACTTAATATCACCTTTCCTTTGTAGCACATTAGCACTTGATCCAATGTACTAAAAGTACACATCCAGGTACTAGTTATCCCATATAGGCATGCACAAGTTTCCTACAACAGTTCAACCTTCTTGGCTGCTTAATGTTGTCACTAAACTCTGAAGTCACAATTCCTTTTTTTTCTGGCCGATCTTATAACATTAGGGCTCTGATGTGTTCTTCTGAATTCTAGCTTTGAGTTTGCATCTTGAATAGTAGCATCAATGAACATGTTATCATGTGGAAGAAGCATATACCAAGATATTTACTATCTACTGTCTTAGGTGAACCCATGCATAACTAACGCGAAAAGGCAAATCAATGCCAAGTGGCAAACATTGATGTAGGGAAAATATAGTTGCACTTGCTAAATTTAGCACATGTAAGCACCTGGAATAATTCCTGGGCATCTTCTTTTTAAGATCCAAAAACCAGAACTAGTTTTGGCAGTTTATTATGTGCCTTTTAAAGCTTTCTCGCTTTCTCAAGGGGTGATAAAAACTTTAACCATGTAAAGATTAACTGTAGCATACATGAAAATATAGCACCTATGATATTTTATTGTCTTTCAAGCATGGTATTCCATCAGAGTATCAGCAACAACTCATATTAATGTAGAACACCATTTTTTTGTACAAGCAGAACGCCAAAGATAGTTACAAGGTTTTGGTAGAGGTATGGAGAGAATTGCTTAATGCCTATAGATACAATCATCACTTAATTTGTTGTTTAATTAAGGTTTTGATAAACACAACCCTTAGCACTATATAAGTTAAAAAAGCTTTTCCATTTTCTGAACTTCTAGTAATCATGACTCAGAAAGAGGAACACTTACCGTTTATATGTCTTTTGACAGAGCAATTGTTTTAGAGCATGGTAATCCATCTATGAAGACTCAAATGAAGGCTTTAGCTGCTGCCGAAGGTTTGTCTTTATTTAATCACCACTATCCTTAGTGGCCACTTATTTTCTCTTGCTTTTAACACGTGCTTTGCACTTTATGCATATCTTTTTTTTTATATGTGCTTTAAACATTGATGCATACTTGCATAGACTTTGGAAACTAAATGCACGGTTCAAGAATCTTGGAGTACTAGTTCGATCTATTTTGGTTTCTATTTTCTAAACCATCTTTGATTATTATCAGTAGGAAAATGATTTCTTTTTGCTAACGCTACGCGTTAGAGTTCTAATCCACAAAGAAAGCTACCTGGTTCAATTTGCTTTTCATAATTTTCAGGGTGACCTTGTGTCATCCCATTTAGGGTGTGTTTGGATTCGGGTTTTGGGAATGAGGGAATGGGAATAGGAATAGTATTTTATTTAAGGTTACCAGGGCAAGCTTTAAAAGTAGAAATGAGACCCTTCTAACTTATAATTGGCAGCGTTTCTTTAAACCTGTCAAGGGGGCTGAATATGGAAATCTCATACATTTTGTCATTCCACTATAATATCAAATCCATATCCTAGTGATTCCTGTCTACCAACCAAGCGCCACCTTTTCGTTTTGGCATTTGAGCAGTTGTTGCATCAGCGTGTGCGTTTACTGTATTGGAGATTTCATTTACGATCTATGCTGTTTTTGTTTTACAGATCTCTATAGTATATTAGTATAAAAGTTTGTACTTTGAGGAGTGAAAATGTGAAATTCTAAGATCAGTGCAGCTTTTGTACTTTGACCAAATTGTCAACTTGATTTTCTAACTTGTTGATTTTTATCATATTACAAGCACATTGAGAAGACACACCGGCTTAAATATCTCACACAAAGCCATAATTCCAACATATCTTATATTTTATTGAATCATGCATTCTTTCTGAAATATCATCATGCTCTGTTAAAAAGCTTGCATATATACGTATAGCCAGTTAGCATGTGTTAGTGTTTTTAATTTTTATGCTTCCTATTGAATTTTCTTCTTTATTTCTTGGTTGCAGTAAATAATGTATGGAGATCTTACAAACAAAAGAAAGAGCCCCCTTTTAAAAAGATGAAAGCTGAACCTTCTTCAGGTAACGGATCTTCTTATGCTATAGTGATGATAATGTATTAATAAGGGTGTTCATCATTTGGACAACCAAATAATCCAATTGGACAATATGGATTGGACCAAATGGTTTAGATTTTTGGATCAGTTTGGACCAAAGCTGAGTTATTATTATGGTTTCGTTTATCATCTTAAGAACCAAATAGTCCAAACAAACCAGATAGTATTTTATATTTATGTTTTTGCATATATATTAATATACACCATTATTAACTTAGTACATGTCATATATATCTAATATTTTCTTTGATAAAACTTATTTACTTTTACTGATGAGTCGTCGCAGTAGGGTTTCTATTTTTACCATGATACAGTTTTACCCCGATTTGAGTGTCTTGAGCAATATATGAAGGGAGAAACCGAACTGTAAAAGCGAGCCAACCAAATTGTATTTCGGTTCAGTTTGGTACCATTTTTTACGAACGGAAACTGATTGGAATCCACCTACCTGGCTCAGTTTGAAGTTTGAACAGATCCAACCAATTGAACACTTGTTATTGTATATCTACAAATTTAAATGATTATTTTGAAGCTACTTTATATATTTAATAATTATTTTTATCTTACTCTTTTTTTTCTGCTCGCATCTATTACAGCAGCAATCCCTTCTAAATCTGGGGGAAAAGCTGGATTTTCCTCATCAACTCCATCCAAAATCAGGGATTCAGTTTCACCACTGATATCTACACCTGAGAAATCTTATGTTCCGTTGTCCCCTCTTAGAAATAACAACCTTAATAAAGTACATACAAACAGAGAGGGTGCTGCTTTGATTCAATCTTTTAAAGGGAATGCGAGCACCTCTGGTATTGTACAGAATAAAGCGGGGAGCAATGAAATATTGGGAAACAAACCTACTGACTTGCAAAGTTTGTTAACTTCTCTTCTTATGGAGAAACCACATGGAATGAATCTCAAGGTAAGTGCAAGAACAATTCTAGATCTAGAAATTTAGGCCATATATTTTTACAGTGGTCGACTTGGGTGGTGGTGGTGTTTTTTTTAAATAAATCTTGAAGGGTCGAGTAAAAAAGTTAGCTAAAAGGGACCAGATTGGAAGTCTCTCAAAGTATTTCTTACATTGTACAACCTTCTAATTGTTTTTACTGAACAACAATACCCAGATTTTGAGGATATCTGTATTTGAACACCCCTAATTAGGGTCTGGGGACCCTAATCATGAGTTATCTATAGTTTTTTGAGGGCATTCTTTGAATTTATACAAGACCTTGGACTTTGATTTTTGCATGATTAATCCCTTGAGGCCTTGACTATTAAACCTTCATGATAATATCCCTGGATTTATTTGTAACAAGAATGTTTGTTTTTTGCATGATTACATTCTTCAACTTGTTGAAAATTAACAAAATGATCCTTTTTATATGAAGTTGTGGCCAATGGTATATAGAGTGTACATAGCAGTGTCCTCTCATTCGATTTTAGTCATGGACAATGGTGTAGATTTAGGATTAGGATGCCATTAGAAAAAGTTTTGAAAGTCGAGTGATCTAATCATTTTAAAAATGAAGTCCAAGGACTTATGTTTAAATTCAGCAAAGTCCATATTTTTTTTCTCAAACAATTGGCCTACATGAACAAAAAGTGTTTTGGGGTCACCTCATCACAGCTTGTTTCAACTTGTACTTAAAACGGCACGTCTGAACTGAACTTATTCTGACTCATTACCAAATCTGCCTGACCCACCCGTTTTGCCACCTCTTAATGACTAAAACGATCTTATTAATTTTAATGCTGCTTATCATCCAGCAAACAGCTTTTTCTGTACCATTTTGTATTATGTAAAATTGTAAATGTAGTAGCTAGTCACTCATCATGCATGAATTTTACATGTATACTTGTATACTTGTATGTTAGCTTGAGTCCATGCTCTTACTTTGCTGTGGGTTTTCCTCATCAATTTTTTACACATTCTCATCTTATCTTTTAGGCTTTAGAGAAAGCTGTAGGAGAAACCATTCCCAAATCTGTGAAGCAAATTGAGCCAATCTTGAAAAAAGTAAGCGCGATAAACCAATTCATGTTATTCAATACTTTGTTTCTCGGGGCTCGTGAATGACATTTTGTTACCTCCTTCAGATTGCTGTTTTCCAAGCTCCAGCGAGATATATTCTGAAACAAGATGTCGAATTAGAAAGTTTCAAGAAATCTGTAACTGAAAGTGGAAGGTAAGACTAACTTTTTGCGCTTTTAAATTTATGAAATACGGCTCAAGGACTAAACATGACGTACTTGGAAGTTGGAAATATGCTGTCACATCTGATTTTTTAATTTTTAGCTTATAATTGAGGATTTGATAGTAATGATATTTTTTTTATCATTTTTTATATTCAAATTCTTAAAAGTAGTCCAAAAAGTACCATATGACTGAAATCATTTAATTTCTTGTATCTTTATGTGTGCCGACTTCTTATCTTTCATTGTGTTTCCTCTCTTTGATCTTAAAAAAGTTGAATGATATAAATAACTTGAAGGAAACTTATGCAGGCACATTAAACCATATCATTGTTCATTGATTATTTAAGCTATACACCGACACTATAGAAGCATTATGTGATTTTTCCTTTTCAGTTCTCCAGAGAACAATAATCATTGTTGATTGATAAATTACGCTATACGTCACTATATAAATATCGCGTGATTTTTCCTTTTCAGTTCTCCAGAGAACAATAATCATCGCAGAGAACCGACAACCGCACCTGAATCTAGCTTTCCCTTGAAAGCTGATGACGTGAAGGAATTTGAAGAACAATCGCACCAAATTTCTGAACCTTATGAAGATTTAAATACTTCAGAAAAAATTGATATAGATAATCTTTCTCCAGATGTATTAAGTGATAAAAACGTTTCTCATAATATTGAAGGTCCTGCAGTTAGCTCTAGCAGGAGTGGAAGTGACAGTGATAGTGAAAGTGACAGCAGTGACAGTGAAAGTGACAGCAGAAGTCCTGTTGGAAGTAGAAGTGGGAGTAGCAGTGACAGTGATAGTGATGCCTCTGCAAACAGCAAACAGGGGTCTGATGAAGATGTAGATATCATGAGTGATGATGATAAAGAACCCAAGCAGAAATTACAACTGTTGGATCATGAATTGGGATATGCACATAATATGGCTGATGAAAAAGATGATGGTCATGGATCTGATTTAGTTGATATTGAAAAAGATTTGTTTGAAGATAACGATGAAGCTGGTTTGCATGCAATTAATAACAATGATGATAACCATGCTGATGAGACCACTAATCTCTTGATTAATCGTCTTCAACATCAAGAAAGTGAAGTTCATGATCATGCTAAAAGAGTCGTATCAAAAAATACTTCCAAAAGGGGATCCGACGAGAAGCTTTTGGATGAGAATGACCATGTAAAAAGATTAAAATCAGCGAATTGGGGCCGATCTGCGATATCTAGATCTCCTGATGGGCCCACAAAGACGAGCCAAGCTCTTGGTGATGTTTATGACCATGAAAATGTCAGCAACCATGAATTTATTGGAAATTCTACTTCAGATTCCCCAAGACCAGGCCCGGGATCAATTGATCTTAATGCACAGGCAAAACCTCCTGCTGAGATGGATAACATTGTTAGGTTCTCTGAAAGGGGTCCACAAGGGAACAGTGTATTTTCAATGCAAAAAGATAATAAATCTAACAAAGAAAGACGAGCGGAAGATGGTCCTTCTAAGGATAGAAGGCCTCCAAAAAATTCGGGCGGCAAACATTCGGCTTCTCATCAGAAGAAACATGGTGCTATAATTGAAAAAATTAAGGAACCTGAGTTACTGTCAACGTCGCAGAATAAAGATTCCCCCGTTGACTTATTAAAATCAACTTTACCAAATGGATGCAGACCAACACTCCGAAGAGAGCTCTCAGATTTAGAACTGGGTGAATTTCGTGAGAATATGCATGAAGAAAAGCGTTTTGAGAGAAACAATAATTCGTTTAAACAGTTAGATAACATGCCAACTTCAGATTGTTGGAATCTTGATGAAAGTAAAGGAAAGCCTATTGACATGTTAAACCCGCCTAAAAGGGTTATTCCTGAGGAACATGTTGATGATTTCACAAGGTTTAATGGCAAGCAATCACTATCAAGATCAGATCATGTAAAAACTGGGTCACAACATAATAAAGGCAGATATAATGAAGCTGGGGCAAGCACACTCAACACAGACAGTCAAAGGAAAGTGAATGTGGATGTGCCACGTAATAATGAGAAACAAGTAGCTTCTATTTCCACAAAAGATAAAAAAAGGCATAAGTCTAAAGATTTAGGTGAAAAAAAGAAGGATTTTGGGATGGTAAATAGTAGGGATAGTAATGGACAAAAGAGGAGGGAACTGGATCCTTGCTCTGATGACAGTATCACTTCATATACCAAGTACGAGAAAGAGGAGCCAGAGATGAAGGGACCGATAAGAGATCTTTCACAGTAAGTAGGCCGTAATTTCTTGTGCTTACTTTTAGATGTGACAATTGGACCCCTTTGGGTTGATTTGGGTTTGAAGTATGTTCTATTTCTATCAGGTCAAACTAAAAAAAACTTTAAAGGAAATGGGCCAAATGGGTGTCATGACACCCATTGAAGCTCTACCAAAATGTAACTTTTATGCATTAAACCTCCTAAAAAAGCTTCAAAGGAAACCTGGTCAAATGATTATTACCCGACCTGCCCATATTGCCATGTCCACTTTTTACTGTTCCTAACTTCCTATAACCACAAGGGCTCATCCAATGGGTACTTTTGAAAAACCTACAGAGAGAAGTCTCATTTTGCATTAAAATAACCTAATTTGTGAAGTTTGATGATATTTCTTATATGATTGGTGCTTTCTGCATGTTTAGGTACAACGAGTATGTGCAGGAGTATCGTGAGAAGTATGATTGCTACCATACGTTGAACAAGATTTTAGAATCTTACAGGTTTTAAAGCTGTCATCTGTATTTTGTGTTCTTTTATCTGAGCTAAGGTCCAGCTTGAATTTCATTATGTAATAAAATTTCATGATAATGTTCAGAAACGAGTTTCAAACCTTTGGAAGGGAACTTGAGCTTGCTAAAGGAAGAGATATTGACAGATATAACAAAATAGTGGAGCAGTTAATGGAATCTTATCGCCAGTGTGGAACGGTACACCAAATATCTATTTTTTTGATAATCTTAAATATATATTTGTCAGGAAGATGCTTCGCGGCATTAATATAATTGTATGAACTTATAATGAAACATGATTCCAGTATTGACAGGAGGCGGATGATTTATGATAGCATTATTTACCTTTGAGTGATGATTTTGAACATCTAAATTCTGCCTAACATTGTGCTTATTATCCAACGAACCGAATTTTGTATCTGCGGAATTTCACTTTCTCCGCTCAACTGCTTTCGTGCAGTTCTTTTAGATTTGTTTACATGTTAACATTTTTAAGCTTTCTAGTGTTAATTGTGTGTGTATTTAATCTTGCAGAAACATAAAAGGCTGAAGAAGATATTTATTGTGCTTCATCACGAACTGCAGGTTCTTATCTAACCACTCAATTTCATTTGTTAATCCAATGGCTGTATTTTAAAACGCTATTTCATTTCAAACATAGTGTTTCACATTGACTATCTTGGTCCAAGGGGCCATTTTCATATTTTAAATGAATGAAATCAATATAAAATGTGTTTGCTAAAAAATAATGTTTTTGGAAGTCGTGTCTTATTTACTTATGAATTGGTCAATTTGGGCAATGTTTATCCCTAACATGTAAATAAAAGGTAGCTTAAAAGGAATCATGTTGATTGGATTAAAAGGAACCTAAGTGTTTCTTTTATGGTTTTACCAAAAATAAAATGGATTATATTAAAAATAACCTAACAACTAACCTAATGCTGACCCTGCTTTTTTAAACTTATGAAAAAGCCTTTCCTGTAAAGTTTTATGGAATTAATCGAATAAAATTGGACCTTTTTCTTACTTTGTAAAAAGTTGGAGTGCTTAATCATGTAAAAAGTTTTTTTTTAAAATTAAATCCAGGGACTTTATCGTTACGTTCTTAAGGGGTTTAATCATGCAAATATATAAAATCTAGGACTTTATGTGAATTTTTAAATTCTTGCTGGTCAACCAGACCCATTTCTACAAGTAACTAAACTTGTTTTGGACCCATTGGCAAACCCGCTTAACCTCCCATTTTGCCACATCTAGTTTTAAAAAAAAAGCCAGTTTTACTCTTAATGTAGGCAGTATAAATCTGAATGTATTCTCTATGATGCAACTCATGTTCCAAAACTAATTACAATAATTTTATTTTGTATCCAGCATTTGAAGGAGATGATTAGAGACTTTGCTGATAAACAAACAAAAGGATGAGGCTCACTGTTGATTTATAGGCGCATATACAGAAAACACAAAGTGAAATATCAAGATCAAACTCAGATCTGTTTTCTTTTGGATTATAGGTTTTTTTCAGTGTTCTAGAATCTACCTGCAGCATTGATCAATGGAGTTAGCAAGTTCTTGGCTGCAAGTGGAGGTGTTGACTGATGAAGTTATTTGACCTCTAGTTGAGGTTTCATAGGCATATTAGAGAAGGAAAAGTTTTGAATTAGTTTTGGTATATATACACTGTACATGTGTTTTTTTAATCTTTTTCTATATTTCTTTGGAAATTGTTTGGTTTGGGTGTTATACTTGTAGTGCACAGTAATGTAGAGTTAAGGATTTCAAATTTTAGCATCTAGTTTGATTGAATTTTCCGATCCAAAACTGGATTTCAGGAGCATTTTTGCTTTGTACAAAGTAGAACTATTCATGATTGAGTCTTAGTATAAACGCATCAGTGCATTGTTTATTTTTGTTCAGAGTCTTGGCGTCGCTTTTAGGCAAAACTTATGCTTATGTTTAAGTGTCGATGTGTGCTTTTGATTTCATAAAAAAGCCAATTTGATGCTTTGTGGCTCTTCCTCTAGAATAATAGAAAATAGATTGTAACAATTTTCTCTTTAGATCCTGTCTAACAGATATGTTTATTTTTCAATTTTTATATTGATGCGAGTATACTACTTAAAACATGATGTATGATGAACATAGCTATGGTTAGTTTAAGGGATTCATACTTCTAGATAATCAAACACTTGGAAAGGACAAAATGAGTGCAGATAAATAAGTGAATAACAAGTCAGGTATCATCTTTTCGAAAAGAATCTACCGAATAGAAAAGAAAATAGTCACAAATAATCTAAACATATCCATTTAGATTCTCAGCGCACTATCTAAAAACGTAAATCAATTGTATCTTCTTTGTCTTTTTGTGCTTGCGAGAAATATTACCGGTGTGATAAGTTATTAGACAAAACAAGTAAAACTAGAATAGAATCATTTAACAACCCGATTTTTCACAAGTTAATTAATAGACATTAACATCAAGACCAAAAGAATAATGGACATATGAGTTGTTTTCTTAGAAAACCTTGGTGCTTAACAAAGTCGGGTGTGAAGAACATACAAGCTTCCAAGATCCAAGGTAGGAAATGAAACCGCGATCGGCGATTAACCAGCTTTATCAGCTGATTTGTTATCATAATATTTTCTAACCACCTCTATTTGTTTGTCATTGTTTGGTTTTGCTCGCGCATGGTTAAATATGTACAACTCTATTATCTTATAACTTTTCACACAATACAATGTCAACTTTAATTGTCTTTGGTGAAAACAAGATATAAAAGTTCTAATGTAGTATTCGTCTTGCAGTTGTGATCATTCAGTTTTCTGACCGCGAAGTCATCAGATTGAATTGAAGACTGAATGAAGAAAACCAACCAAGATACCTCGTCATAATCAATAACTGCTCCGATTAATCGGTCTGCTAATGTAATCAATGTAAGCTACAGATCTTATCATTAGGTAAATGCACTCTATATACAATAGTAAACAAAACTTGGGACAAACAAAATGAAAGATATACACTATGCTACATACCTTAAAAGACGGATGGATATTCGTTAGATACAAAATTAAAACATTCTAAAACGCTTTTAGCTAGCTACTGATTGTGATATTAACAGATAACTAATCAGTATCTTGTGTACTTGCGACAGGCGTTCTACCACCAGATATGTTGTTCAAAGGTTGCTTAGAACAAATGTTTTCTGCTCGAGTCACATTCTTCATTCTGTTTGCTTTTACCCAATCGGGTTCCTACAAAGGGTAAGAATGTAAATAGAATGGTTGTCACTTTGACAATTTAAATACATAGGTTTACAACCCATTTTCTTTGAGATATTATTGTTGCTTTAGACTAACATTATTGATAAAAAAATAACCCATACCATACCCTAATCAAACCCCGTAAATCCTATCTATAGCAAAGCTACCTACGAGGTCTAGAGAGATAAAATACAACCCAAATTGACCAGTTTATAAGTAAAGCTAGAGTCGAATATACCTCAGGTACAATCTTTGAGAACCCAAACTTGATGAGAAGGAGAACATGTTCGACGATCAGGATGGCCGCAAGACCTGGAGACATATTCCAATTCCCTTCTCGATCGTATAAACATACTAACAGTATGCAGTTGGTGCATATTGATGCAACTATCAAAAACTGAAAAAAAATAAATAAAATCAAAACACTGTTTGTGAATATTTATATATTGTAGTTGAAACTGTAGAAAGAAGGAATGGAACTGCAAAAGAATAGAATGAAATGATCATTATCATCTGTTGGTTTATGATTAGCATTGGGGCTGGGGAGTGATTAAAAACCCTCAAAATATACTTCTAATAAAGATATATTTATTGTTTAACTTTGAGAAGTTAAAATATTTTAGCAAAATAGACTTCCTTAGAGATTTGATGTTTATTATAATCTCTTTGAAGAAGAAAATTATATTAATATGTTAAAAAAAACACTAATTCCCCCAAGGAATGAAAACTAACCATGTTCCTTATGAAATTTCATTCGCGTGGAACGGCCCGTTCCATTCTTGTGTACCAACCACTAGCTAATTGCGTATTTAAATAAAACGAATCAGGCAATTTTTTGATACCTGAAATATGTTAAGCCACGCCCCTATTGTTGCAGAAACTCGAGGAACCGGTCTTCTATACATGGCAAGAATCTTTAACGCATCTGCTCTGATTTGTGTAATATTACTCTTCACACCACAACCATATATATATATATAAATTTAGTTTCCCATTTTATGACTCGAATTTGTTTTAAAATAGGCTTGGAAAATAGTAAAAATAAAAAAAGGTTCCAAGTTACCAAGGCAGCAAAAGCAAATGCAGAAGGAAATGCACAAGCAAACATCATAACCATTCCAAATTGCAGAGCTAACTCAAGAAATTCTGCACAAGAATTTTATTTTTATCAACTATGTAAAAAGAAAAGAAATGTATAAATCTTAAATGTTAACTTTCATGTTTGAATAAAAGACAGTTATCAGATTAAACCCCATGGACCTCTAATGAATTTGCACATAAGCCCGTCGACTTCATTTTTTTACTGTATTATTCAGTCCCTAAACTATACTAAAATTATAGGAACTTAATTGGGATTTATGTGCAAATTCATCATAAGCCTATAGTGTTATATGTTGATAACTGCCCTTGAATGTTATTACCATCAAACAACCCATCTTCAAGTTCATCACCAACACTTGCAGAATACTTGGGCTTCAAATACTCCTTTTCAACCCTAGAATTAACATAAGATTTTCTGGCTTCCATCCCCTTATCCCTTTTACCCTTGTTCCTTCACATAAAGTGAGTCAAATAACATTTAGCCACAATGAACATTATTATGGTGGTCAAACTGAAAATCAAAGTCAAAGAGACCTACCGAACAGCTCTATATTTTCTATAGCTGTATTTGATGTACGGTAGGAGGTTTCCAATTAATATCTCCATCACCTGAATGACATTATTAGATCAAAGGCATTAGTCTTAACAAACAATAATAATCCTAATTTAGGAAAAAAATATATAGAACTTTGACTACCTCTGATATGATTAGCCGTTGGATAATTACATAACGAAGAGTCGTGAAATTGCGATGCAGAATTGCATGATAAAGTAGTCCAATGTATGATTGCATGAAGTACAGCCCAAACACCTACATGTGTGATCAAATTTATTAAGAGCAACCAGTTTTGACCAATTGACTTTGAATGGATAGGGGTCAAAAAGTCATAATAACTAAATTATTAAGAGTTACCAACTTATATATTAATTAAGTTATTCAAGAGAGTTAAAATGAATATAAAAGTTTGGTTTTAACCTTGTAAACCAAGCTGTTAGCTTTGTATTCAGAGTTTTCATTCTTTTCATCCTTGATTAGCTTCACTGATGCCTTTCCGCCAACTTGTGTGAAATACCGAATGGCATATAGATAGGCTGCCGTTAGCCCAAACCTGAAAATAAGTTTGACTTATTATGAAAGTTAATTTCTAATTGCACTAAACAAATACACAAATAATAGGATTAATACCATAGAAACCAACATACAACATATAAAAGTCTCGGAGCTTGTTAAGTTTACAAACCTCCTAAAGTAATGGTAAATGCTAATTACTTGTATAGTTAACAGACATAGCAAAATACAATTTACCTGCAAGTACTCGGCATTTACCAATAATTTCACAGGTTTACGTAAATTCGGAAAGTTCATGACTATAATATCATAAATAGGTGGGGACTTTTTTATGTGTAAGTGAGAAAGAATGTTGCTTGTCCAAGTTAATATCCCCAAATAAGATGCTTACTTTATGTTATCAGATCCAATGCTCTCATACAAATGTGCATAAGCCAATTCAAACGGAAGCTGAACGCCTATTATACTCAAAATAATAGTTGCATCATTCTTGAATCTTAGCAAATGACCAGACCATTCTTCTCTTTGGATCTTCTCTTTTTCCATTGATTTATCAGCCCCAGATTTTTTAATTAATTCTAAAGACGAATGAAGGGAACTCCATTCTGTGTCAGTATATTTATAAGTAGACTCTGTTCCAACAACTGGATAACAAATTTGCCACCTGCATTTGAAAATTTGAACTCGTCTAAATACACGAATATCTAAAATACACAGTGATCATATGATGTTATGATAAATTAAACTCAAATATATAATGTTTGGTCATTGACACTAACTGACGTTAAAAGATCTGTTAGTTACATTTTCTAGAACATGTTACAACTGAGTGACCGGGGTATTATTCAGCTAGTGCCAAAGACCAAACATGTTGCAACTGAGTGAACAAGCGAACAATGGGATCGTGGACGCAACTTCTGAAACGCTAGAACCCAAAATGTAATCATAAATTACCTTGCCAAAAGGGTAGAGTTTTTTCGCTTCCAAAATTGGATAAAGAAGACCGCCCATGAAATTATGCATATAAAGAAAAAGGGAAGCACCAGAAGCTGCAAATATCTGCATAAACAAAGGCAAAAATACACATTTACTAAAAGATTTTAGTCATTGGGCGACTAACGAAGGTACATAAAGAAAGCGACACACTTGAAATCAATTGATTGCACGAAAATCCCAAATGCAGCTGGGAAAAATAACCACTTCGTATACATTCCAAGAAAAGTGAAATATGTTGCAATCTAGCAAAAAACAAAAACAAAAAAACAATCGAATTTATCATGTTCATAATTAATTTTCTATGTTAAGTAGATTATTTAAAAACAACCACTATTTTACCTTGGCTCCATAGTAAGTATAGATCTCATCAAGGGGTTGATTTGTAAGGTCCCACCAATTCAGAGCCCAACATCTCAGAAGCTGTTTTCTTTTCATCTCGTCTTTTCGAACAAAACATGTGTAACTTATAAAGTACGATGACAATTGATCATAAGATGTGCAAAAAGATAAAAACACACAACACGATACCATGTATGGGAAACACTTCTTTAACAACGGCTTCTTTTTCCAACTTCCACACAAGGGATTCCCCTGGCTTCCATTCGACATCTCTACAGTTAGATTTTAAGATGATAGTAGTGTCGCTCTTATTAACCTGTACATTTTAGTGATCGAATACTTTACAGACATTAATGATCATATGTCATCAAAGTAGACTACAGTTCTGATTATGTGTTACCTCGTTCATTGTATCTATACATTATCAAGCATTGATGGGTGTCATGTGATGTGTGATTATAGTACGTTACTTAGAAGCATGTATAACTCACGATTCCATAAATTATGTGATTATAACAACGAAAACGCTCGCTCCAGCTGAATAATGAACCATCAGGTTGTTTTGCAAAAGCCTCAGCCTCATCAAGTTGAAACTGTAAATCCACTCCTGCAGTAATATTACATGTTCAGTAACCATCTTAAGGGTTTGGTTACTAAAATGCCGATTTAGTTGGAATAATCAGTAGCTTTAAACAACTACATGCAAACTCCTAATTAAACCCAAGTGTGAATTGCTGACACCACATAAAAACATGACACAAACAAAATTCACGTGTTTGAATTTAGTTTAACACAAAATTCACGCGATATATTGAAGCCCCTACTTAGATTATTATATCAAAAGCAAGAATTGAAGGAGAAACAATTTTAGTAAGCAATCACAAACAGCAATGCAAGTTTACCCATTTGAGTTCTCTTCTTCAATTGTAACTCAGCAGCCACCTTCCCTAAAATTTCAACTGGTGCTGCCAACTGAAAAAGAAACAAAAGATAAAATAACGAATAACTTAACGTTGTTACAACTCTCTTCAAAGTTGGCATCTTGTTTCTTTTTCCTAAAGCGACTTTAGTCACCACATCCCGTATTATAATTAAAGTCATGTCACTTTTTAAGTTTAGCGATTTTTAAACTAATTTAATAATCTTATCCAGTTAATATTAGCTAGCTTTCGTCATAATCATTAACAAAAGAGTCACTGAATACTCGTGAAAAATTACGTACCTTGAGGAAGTCATCATGCAGGCCATCAACTCTGTCAACAATCAATCCAACTTTACGAAATTCATCAACAACAACTTCAACACAATCATGATACTCATCTTCTTCCCCAATTTGCTCTTCTACCCTCTTAGGAACCACCACCCCCATCTCAAAAACTGTTCGTTCTTCGTTTAACTCCTCCATTTTTCAGATTCCGATCAAAACGTACACCAATTCCAACAAGCACCTAACGTTAAAAAACCGAAGCGATATCGTACGTTTATCGTACCATATATATATATATATGTCGTCGTTAAGGTTTTAGAGGAAGAAGATGAGTCGAACAGGTGACGAAAGGAGAGACATGTGTCTGTGAAATTGAGACTCAAGAGTGTGATGGCGCAGTGAGAATGATGAGTGAGTTGGACACGTGGCGGAGTGGGATGATCCCATCGGTGTCGACTTTTACTTTATGAAGATGAAATCAACAGAGTTATGGGCCGTAACAGGAAAGCTACAACACAGACACGAACACCATTGGGATCCGTGACGAATGTAGGAAAATTTTAACGATCGAGGGGTAAAAGTGGAGTGACTGCGTAATTTTAAAGAGGCGCTTGAAATTTTTACATTCAGGGTCAGAAGGTAAAATATGGGGCTTATTTTTAATTTTGATTGATTAATACTTTATAAGTCTAACCCGTTATCGATTGTAGGTTTTATAAACACTAACCTAAATAAGGTTTCAAGTATTAAATTCTTACAAAATATATAATCAGTTTACATAAATCAAATCGTAATTAATTAGTGATAATCATGATGATAATCATGTCTTTCAAAGAGTTTGAAATGATAATCAATTCACAAAATTTTATATCTGTAACATGAGAATTAATGTGTGGCTTTATTGATATTCCTAACATAAACATTTAGCTTTCTTTACTTCTTAGGATAATGAGTGTTATCATATCTCAAACCAAACTATTTGGGATGGCAAACCAGCAAATATTAAACAAACAAATATATCAATTGCATTAAAGATTTACAAGGTGATTGACATAAATAATTTCAAACAATTTAATGAACACGAATCAGAAAGCAGCATGAGCTAATTACCGAGTTTCAAGCGTGAAAGAAGATCACATCTTCCGTTCCAAAGTAAAGAAATATTATGAAAACTTTGATTCTGATGGAACACTCAAGTTTCTTCGAAAACTCAAACGGTTTCGACTGCATAAGTTTTGATATTCTTTCATGTATGAAAGCTCTGATTTCGATTGAACAATCAAGTTTTTTAAAAAACTCAAATGATATCGACTACAAAGATTTTGATTTCTTTTCATGAAAGCTCCAATTTTACGAAAGATTTTGGAAGTTGATTAACTGCTAGTTGAAGGGACGACTGGATATTCTGTGTTCATCACGTGTCGAGTTCTTAACTATAGCCGTATAAGTCGGTTCCATCACATCTTCCTAGACCTAAATACCTAATTGTTCTGGTCGCTTTCTTTCTATTAAACCAAAAGCCCAATTCATTAGACATCAAACCAAAACCCAAATGGGCCAAATCATTGATATATATTTTCTGAAAGTAGGGACCCTTTAAAAATGGGGGCCCAAGGCCCCAAGTCCCTTGCTTCCCTGAACCATACTTGGGCCGACCCTGGGCGGCTGCCTCTCCACCCTATAACCTAGGTTCGTCCCTGGTTGGGACGACCATTTTTAGACAAATGTTATCTTCTGAACTACTCATCTTTGATTCGAATGATCTTGTTATATGATTGGATGCGACTCTATTATGTGAGTACATTTTTAAATATCACCTAATTAAAGAACATTTTGAGAGAAATATATAGTCAACGGACCATTTTCAAAACTTTCAAACTTGATAAGTTAATTCTACTTTAACAATAAAACTGTTTGAAGCAACCAAGTGTGTTGTGAAAGCATGTTTGTGAAGAACAAATCAGGGATTGGTTTAAGCGGGAAAGAGTGGTGGTTGTGAGTGGTGTCAACAAAACTATGGAAGGGGTATAACCGTGAGACAGAAATGGGCTATGAGAGTCGAGCTAACTATTAACGAGAAAAATATGAAGGGCTAAAGCCAAGAGGTTGGTATGACAAGTCATGGGTCAAGTGTTAGTTGTAGATTTAGTTACTTTGTGTATGAGTGCTCAAAGTTGAAGGCGAAGAAGGAATATGTCAACCTAGTTCGTGAGGATGATGAGTCAACTTTGCTTTAGACAAGAAAAAAACACTATATTATGATAATTAACAAGGGCGAAGCTTTATAGGGGCTAGGGGCCCTCCGCCCCCTCATTTTTTCGTCAGTAGTGTAAATTTTCGGTTTGATAGTGCAAATTTTCAGTCCAGTAGTGTAAATTTTTTTAAAAATATAGAGTCCGTCCCCCCTTAAAATAGTTTACTTTCGCTCCCGCCCCCCGTAAGTTTTCGCTCAAGATCCGCCACTAATAATTAAGTAGGTGATTCTTAAAAGTTAATCCTAATTATTGTTCACACGTGATAGTTTTTGAAAGGGGTATCGACTAAATGTTCATTTCCATAAATATGATTTTTCAATGGTTTTTTTAAGAAATTTTATTTTCATATGCTCATTTCTAGAATTTTCCTTTAGAGTAAATTATAAATTGTGTCCTTTATTAATACATGAAATTACATGATATATCCTTTAGTTTTAATAATTACATCCAATGTCCTTTTTTAAAAATATATGCACACCTATTGTTCTTTACACTAACTTTCAGTTAAATATACAGTTAACTCTGTTATGTATCTCTCACATGATGTGCATTTTTGTTATTTTCTTTCCACATCTAATATATTAAACAAATAAAAAATTAATTATTTTATATGAAAAATAAAATGAAAATATATCAGACCATTGGGTAAGTCAGTGAATTCGCGTTCCTCTTATTCAATACCATTAAATCCATCACCCCCTCTATTTGTAGCCCAATACCGATCATATTCATCACGTACAACATCTCACACACCATTGAAACCACTTGAACTCGAACAAACAACGATGGTAAGATTAAAATCCCTAATTCACTTTTTGAATTTTGTTGATCTTTGAATTTCTGGTTATTTTACCGTGTGATTAACGAGCGACTCCTAGTTCATTTTCTTGCTTTTACAATTATATAAGCAATTCAAAGGACCACATATAATTTCCATGTTTGTATTCCTTATTGATTTTTCATTATTTGTTGGTGTGAGTACTTTATAAATTATTTACGTGTATTTTTTGTGTTTATTTTTGATTTTCCGATCTTTTAAATGATTTGTGACTTAGAATTCCTACTTTAGTAATGTTATTGGAGATTGTTGTTATTAAAAGTTTTGACGAATTATCGAATGAACACACATCAAAAGTGATTGGTTTTACTGACTTACCTAATGGGCCGATATCTTTTAGTTTTCCTTTTTCATTTAAAATTTTTATTTTTATAAAATTTTTAATATATTAGACGTGAAAAAAATGATAAAAATACTCTCATGTGAGGGGACACATAACTGAGTTAACTGTACATTTAGATGATAGTTAGTATAAAGGACAATATATGTGTGCAAATCTTTTAATAAAATGACATTGTATGTAATTATTAAAACTAAAGGACATACCATGCAATTTCATATATTAATAAAGGACATAA
>BJCN01331559.1:4034-17719 GCA_018326445.1 Flaveria brownii
AATGAGCAGCCTGGTCCCAGTGAAGGCAGTAGTGGCCCTGGACACCCCTTTATCAGTCATGATGAGACTGTCTCTCCTGAGGGTACCACTAATCAAGAGTATCCAGCAATAGTTCGAAGGTCTTCCCGAAACACAAAGGTTCCAAGCAAACTTCATGATTATGTCATCGAGGGCAAGGTGAAGTATGGCTTGGAAAGGGTGGTTAGTTATGCCAAATTAAGTCCTGAAAACTTAATTTTTTCTATTGTTTTAAACAAAAGTACTGAACCTAAGAATTTTAAAGAAGCTGTGTTAGATAAAAATTGGGTTCAAGCAATGAATGAGGAAATGGAAGCGTTAAACCGAAATAATACATGGGAAATTGTAGATCTTCCTAGGGGTAGAAAACCTATAGGGTGTCGTTGGTTGAATAAAATTAAGTATAAGTCTAATAGGGAAATTGAACGTTATAAGGCTAGACTTGTTGCTAAAGGATATAGTCAAAAAGAAGGCATTGATTTTGACGAAACTTTTTCACCGGTTGTTAAAATGGTAACCATCCGTGTTGTGATTAGTCTAGCCATCCAAAATAATTGGAGTTTGTTTCAGCTTGATATCAATAGTGCGTTTCTTTACGGAAATTTAAATGAAGAAGTGTATATGTCTTTGCCCGAAGGGTATTTTTCAAAGTCTGACAATCGTGTGTGTAAGCTGTCTAAATCGTTATATGGGCTGAAACAAGCCCCACGAATGTGGAATGCAAAATTAGTTGGTGTTTTACTTGAATTTGGATTTGAACAAAGCAAAAGTGATTATTCACTCTTTATAAAGTCTCATAATTCTGTGTTTCTAGCGTTGCTTGTTTATGTGGATGATATAATTGTAACAGGAAATAACATAGCTGAAATCAATAATGTCAAATGCATGTTAAAATCAAAATTTCTGATAAAGGATTTAGGAGACTTAAAGTATTTCCTTGGAATAGAAGTACTTAGAACTGAAACTGATTTGATTTTATCTCAGCGTAAATATTGTGTTGACTTGTTAGCTAAGTTTGGCATGACTGCTTGCAAACCTGTGTCTACGCCTCTTGAACAACATTATATTATGTCAGCTTTATGTGATAAAGATTCTACTGTTTTAGAGAATGTTACTGTTTATCAACAGTTAATTGGTAAATTAATATACATGTCTCACACTCGCCCTGATATTGCTTATTCTGTTCAGTTTTTAAGTCAATTTATGCATAGTCCAACCAATGTGCATTTGAAACTTGCATTTAGAGTCTTAAGGTATCTTAAAAGTGCTCCAGAAAAAGGTTTAAAATTTAGTAAAGCAGATTCTTTTGAACTAGTTGCATATGCAGATTCAGATTGGGGTAAGTGTCTTTATTCTCGTAGATCTGTCACTGGGTTCTGCGTATTCTTAGGTGGTTCCCTAATATCATGGAAAAGCAAGAAACAGTCCACAGTGTCTCGGTCATCTGCTGAAGCAGAATACCGATCTATGTGTGCTGCTACATGTGAGGTTATGTGGTTGGTAAATGTGTTAAAGGAATTGGGTGTGACTGTTTCTGTTCCTATTCTGTTATTTTGTGATAGTCAGGCAGCTCTGTCTATTGCTGCCAATCCAGTCTTTCATGATAGGACGAAGCATTTTGAAATTGATTTGTTTTTCTTACGTGAGAAAATTTTAGCCGGTACAATCAAAACTATGTCTATAACTTCTACTGATCAAATCGCAGATTTATTCACCAAAGGGTTGCTCCCCGGACAACATGGGTTTCTATGTTCCAAACTTCACTTAACAGATTTGTTTAGCCATTAAAATTGAGGGGGGGTGTTAAATTTTTATGTGTATATTCAATTTTATGTCTACTAATATACACAACTTTATTTCTTACTAATTTTCTTCTAGTGTTTGCTAGATTGAGATTGCTGATGGGCCTGACTTCTGTTGCATGCTGATGGATTCCTGATAGGCCTGCTGGGCTTGTGCTGGGCTTGTGCTGGGCTGCTGTAGGCTTTGTGTGGTAGTCTGTATATAAGCAACGCATATGCTTATGTTATAGATCATCAACAAATAGTCGCTGAGATTGTTCATCCCTAAAAATTAGGGTTCTAAGTTCTTCAGTTCGTTCATCAGATCTAGTGTGTATGAGACTGTTAAAGGTTATCACATTGATAATCTTTTGTGAGAGAGTGTTGATTCTTTTGGTTCTTGTATTGATTTGAGAGGCTGGCCCATTCGTTTACTCTAGTCGACATTAAATCTTTCATCTATATTTGATTCGTGTTTTCTGACAGTAAAGTCTAGGAATTCTTCACAATACTTAACAATTGGTTGACTGAAAATCAACAAACACAGAATGAATGAAGATCACCATCATAACACGGGTTTACAGGTCAAATCAAAATGAAAACAATGAATGTAAATAAAGTTTACACTTATATTTAATCAAAACTTGCTTCTTCAAAGCATTACAAAACTGGAGTGGACAAGTGATGACAAATTACATCAAATTGAGCTTTTATACTAAAACAACAAAAGTTCTCGCCTAGCTCATAGTTTTCGCACACTTCATGTTTTCGCGCACATCCAAGTTTTCGCACAACCAGCTTCAGCCTTCAGAATTGTTCTCGCATATTAGAAGTATTCGCTTCAATTTGAGAGGTTTGGCTTGAATATTAATTTAAATTTCTAAACTCTACAATCGTATACTGATTTCATGTGTTTAAAAGAATTTTTGACTTTTGATGTGACCGACATGTCAACCCGCTTACACGGCCTGTTTAGTAGTAGTTTTAACTAAAAACCAGTGGAGAAAGAAGGGATAGGAGGGGTATGGGACGAAAGCAAATACGTGGTGAGAAGTTAGGCTGAAATTCCTTAAAAAAATAAAGATGGGTTTATGGTGCAAAGGCAGTCCTCTTTTAACATTTTTAATAGTTACTTTATGTCATTTTCTCCCATTTTCTTATGCTTTCTTTCACTCGTCTACAACCAAATTTCTCCTTTGACTTTCCACCTCCTCTATACCTACAATTTTTTCCTTCGTCTTTTTATATATTTAGTATCAACTACAATAATGCCCCGCGTTGCGGCGAGGGTAAAACTGTCAAAAGCATCAATGACACATCACCGTTAGCGACCACCAACTCTAAACTTACGGTATGTTAATGCAGAGAAATTAGACCGAAACGTAAAACATAGAAAAGTTTAACGAAATCGATCTAGAACACACGTGTTGCAATAAACCTATCAAAAGAGTAAAAATAGATGTAAAAACATTGAATCACACATGCACGTTGCACCGTGATAAAACACAAAATTTAGAACGATACGTAAATTTTTCAATCACACATGCATGTTGACCCAGGTTAACTTGCAAAACTAAAAACAAAAAGTAAAATAAAAAGTTGTAAAGTTCTAGGTTAAAGTTGTTAAGTAAAAAAGTTGTAAGGTTAAATTGCAAAAGATAAGAAGTTTTAGATTAAAGGTAAAAACTTAATTTTTGTTAGGTTAGATGAAAAATCTTGAGTCAAAGAAAAATATTAGTTTTTTTATAAAACAGTTTAAGCATAAGATACAACACCTTATGCATAGAAAAGTTAAAAATTAGTATATTATAAATTTTATTTTTTCATACGGTTGCAAGAAACAATTAATTAGGTTGTGTAATGTGTGATTAATCTTATTTAGTTTAACACACAAGGGTGTCACTTTATTTGCTTTATAATCAAGATATCTTGATTAGATAGATATCCATCTAAATGACCACGAGTATGAAATAAATTAAAAGCTCTATTGATAATAAGATAACATTCCAAAATTAAAACAGACTTTATAGAATGCTAAATTAAACCATCTAAAATTACTTGTATAAAATAGTAGTCAATTATAATATAAGTTTTTGCAATTATAGAATTTATCATATATTTATCTGTGTTAAAAAAATGTATTAACGGTTTTAATTCAAAACTATTTTAACTTGTTGTTTGTTTATTTTTTAACATCTTAATATCTTATGATTATAAAATTCAAAAAATGTGTCACATAACATTACATTTGCTATTTAATTTTTCTATAACAACATTGACTTGTTTTAAAAATAGTTTTAAGAATATGAAGGAATATCTGAAAGAATATTACAATGAAACAAAACAAAACAATCCAAGCATATATAGATTTTTTTTTCCATTCGACCTTATCTTTTTTGTTTTGTTTCATGCGGTTACTTTTCCGTGTTTTCCTCTTTTCTAGTGTTGTACTTGTATATAAAGGTTGTTTTCTGAGTCGGTTTGTAATTTATCTACTTGTATCTAGTTTCTTACTAAGCGGGTTTATAATAATATTTTTTTACAATTAAAAAAATTAATCATAACATATAACAGCTAAAGGTTTATATGGTAACGTTGGGGTCAATTCTTAGTGGATGATGGAAGACGTTTTATATCAGGATGCAACGAGAAGCTTAGCGACTTCCAAGTGGAAAGTGATGACGTCAACAGAGGTGTTAAAACTCCATCTTTACGGGTCGTGTGTGATGACAAGTAATCCATGTTGTAACGTTGTAAATAATAATTGGTTGGGTCAAACATGAATCCATCCAAAAAAACCAAAACAACTGTTTGGATCTTCCTAGAATAGTGTGCACGTGGCGGCGTGTAATCTCATAAAGGCCAAGTGTTTATACGTACAAGTATAATGATCAGGGCATATGTGTCCCTTCATTCATTTTTATATTTTTTGAAAGGCAGAATTCATTAAAAAAGACACACCATTGCAAGAAGCAATGAATGGCATCAAGAGAAACAGAAGGTTCAGCAAGAAACATACAGGAATAGAAAAAAAACACAAACAACAGGGAACAAGAGCACCAAAAAAAATACAACTTTAGTTTCACCCAGTTTTCCCACTCAATATTAGGGGTGTTCAAAAATATCCGAATCCAAAACCGAATCCGAAATATCCGAAAATCTAAAATTCGGATATCCAGAAATTCGGATATCCGAACTTCGGATATCCTAAATATATGGATTCGGATTCGGATAGCAATTTTCAGAATTTTCGGATATTTTGGATTTCCGAAAATATCCGAAATATTCAAAATATTTTTATAAAAATTTAAAAATATTAAATATTAATTAAATATTTCGGATATTTTTAGATATTTAGGACATTTTAATAAAAAGCTTCAGATATCTGATAAAAACTTCAATAAAAATTATTACATTTTTATAAAATTTATTAAATAATACAAATTTTCTTTGAATTCGGATATCCGAACGGATATCCGAATCCGAATCCGAAACTTCGGATATCCGAAATTTCGGATTCGGATTCGGATAGTGAAATTCACTATCAGAAATTTTCGGATATCCGAAATTCGGATATCCGAATTTCGGATATTCAAATTTGAACACCCCTACTCAATATGTGATCTGCAGCTCCTATTGTTAAACCACAGAAAGTTCAGACACTTGATTTCTTCGAACAGCAGTTGTAGATATGGTTTTCGATTCGAAAAAATAGTGTTGTTCCTCATCTTCCAAATACACCATATTCCTTTGAGAATAATAGCATGAACCGCCTCTTTTTTACTTGATAAAGAGATTGAATTCCTAATCTGCAGTAGGTCTCTTATAGAAAAAGCATACACAAACAAACAAACATACATACACAGTATATCCCACTCAAGAGCAGGGTCTTTATAAAAAACATAGATATGGGGAATATTACACCAAACACTCACATAACTCCATAACATGGAAGCATAGTAACACCCAATGAATAGATGATCCACGGATTCTGGGACTTCGAGACAAAGGGACAGACGACTGATGAAATAAGGATGTTTCGTCTTGCAAGCGCTTGACGAGTCGGAATCCTATCGAGTTCAGACCGCCAGGCAAGGATATTAACTTTGCTAGGGGCCTGATTACACCAAACCAGAATGAAAGAAGCTGGAGGAGATCCACCAGCGTCTAGCATATTTCTCATAGAGCTCACCGTGAACAACTCGTCCGTGGAGGCCTTCCATCTCCAAGCCCCTTTGAGATGAGAGAACAATTGACCCATAATTATGTTTCTTTTCCTCATGTAGATCTTAATCTTTTTGATGCTTAACCAAGTGCCCCTAGACTAGATTTCATAGGAATGAGACTGAGATGATGAGGCGTCTGATGAAGGAAAGTAATAACATATTTCCATAGAGAATTTTCCTCCTTAAAGAACCTCCACCACCATTTGGATAATAGGCTGATGTTTTGGGCTTTGAGCGAACCCAAACCGAGCCCACCCTCTGATTTCTTAGCACACACAGTATCCTATTTAATCTTAGTTTATAGTTCTCTTATTTTCAGAGCCTTTCCAAAAAAAGTCCTCCTTATTTTTTCCAGAGAATCAATCACCTTGTCTGGGGCATTGAAAAGAGAAAAACAATAAATGGGAAGGCTATCCATCACCGAACGAATGAGAATAATCCTGCCCCCAATAGATAAATGCTTCGCTTTCCAAGTGGAATATCTAGCCTTAAACGACTCGATCACAGGCCTCTAGTTTTTTGCCAAATTCATATTAGCACCAATCATAAGGCCAAGGTACTTAAAGGGCAATGAACCAACTTTACAACTTGCCATAACAGCAAGATCTGCAACTTTTTCTTCCGGGATATTAATCCAAATTAAACTACATTTTTTGGGGTTTATTTCCAATCTAGACACTAATGGAAGCAACTCATTAATCTAATCAGGTTCAAGAAGTTTAAGTGGGACCATTCCCCTAATATGATGACATCGTCAGCGAATAGAAAATGTTATAAAATCAGTCCACTGTTAAGATTTTTTATCCCTTTGAATACACCAACACCTATAGCTTTGCCCATCAGCCAATTAAAAGCCTCCATGACGATTAAAAATAGGAATGGAGACAGGGGATCCCCCTGCCTAACACCCTGGGAAAAGTTAAACTCCTTAGAAGGGGAACCATTGATGAGAACTCAGGCTTTAGCCACAATTAAAATACCTGAAACCTCACGCCTTCAGTGATGTGGAAAGCCCATTTGATGAAGAGTCGAATCAATGAACTCCCAAGAAATCGAATCAGACGACTTATTAAAATCAATTTTAAAAACTAAACCTGATTTTTTCATTTTTTTGATCCAGGATAGGACTTCTTTAACGACAAGAGGACCATCAGGAATATTCCAATTGGCAAGAAAAGCCGTTTGTGAGTCGGAGATTACAGAGCCAATTACCAATTTTAGAAAATTTGCCAAGAATTTTGAAATTGTCTTTTGAATAAACCTAATGAGGGAGGCAGGACGAAATTCATCAAAAGAGGAATGGTTAGTTACCTTTGGAACCAAAGTGATGAATGATTAGCCACGTACACCACTGATGATGCCATCCCAGAAGAAAGCATTCATGACATCCAGGAAATCGTCTTTGAGAAACTCCCAAAAGTGGTGGATCAAAGCAAATTAAACCCATCCGGGCCAGGGGCCTTGTCTTTTCCACAATCCCAGACAACAATTTTAATTTCCTCCAATGAAAAATGACTAACAAGGTAATCTACATCAGGATTCGAGAGTTTCTTGATTCCGAAACACACCATAGCAGGTCTAGAGGCAACCCTCTCTTTGTATTAGTCTTCAAAGAACCTACGAGCTTCATGTTTTATATCTTCAGGCCAATCTGTCCAAACACCATTTATTGAATTACCATTAATCCGATTACATGCCATTCTCGAGTTATAGATATCGTGAAAGAATGAGGTGTTTTCATCCCCTTCAACAGCCCATCTAATTTTCAATTTCTACGTAAAATCTTCCAGTCTTTTCTTGTCCAAATCCAATAAGGATTTTTTGATTTCTAATCTTTCCTTACTTTCCGATTCAGAAAGACCTACTAACTCTGTAATGGAATCTAGGGTGTTAAGCCTTATAGATAAAGTTTGAAGATTCTCCAATGCTCTCCTTTTTCTTTCTGCAGTCCACTTTGGAATTGTAGTTTTCACGTTTTTTAGTTTGGTAGCAAGTCTTACATCTGGCCTATAAGAGCCAACAGTGATTTCAAGGGTAGTCTTGACAACATCTTCTAACCCATCCTCCTTTAGCCAAGATGAAAGAATCTAAAAGGTTTAGGACCAAAACAATTCCCTGATCTAGATAGAGTAATCGGGCTATGATCCGAGTGTTTTTTGCGCCATGCCATGACAACAACATCCTGCCATTTGTTAAAGAACTCATCACATACTAATATCCGGTCCAGCTTACTCCCTTTTAACCCATTGTCAATTGCATGAGAAAATTTGGTTCCCCCCAAGTTGTATTCCAATAGATCAGAATAAAAAATAAAGCTATCAAAAGCGTTAGCTCTATATACATTAAACTCATAATTAAACCTTTCAAAAGAATACCTGACTTCGTTGAAGTCACCAAGCATAATCCACATACCCGGGTAAAATTCTTTAGAGGATTTTAAGAACTCCTAGAGATCCTTTTTAGCTGATGGGTCTTGAGGAGCATAAACGTTGGTGACATTTAGAAGTTCTTGAGATCCTTTAAGCTTACCAATAGTGATAATGGCGTTCCTGTTTTTGATGGAATGAGACATTTCATAAATTGCCGGATCCCAACAGCTTAGTAAGCCCCCCGACCTACCAGAAGACTCAACACATTCCATGGAAACTCCGTGCCTACCCTAGAGACTTAAAACTGGAATACGAGCCTCATCCGAGATCATAGTTTCCTGAATACAACAATAACTAAATTTTTGAGAGGAGATAAGAGTTTTTACCCAATCAACCTTGACCGAATCAACCAGCTCCCTAGTGTTAATGGAAAGCCAATCCATTAAGACACAATTTTCACACCATCAGCAGAAACAAGCTCTCTCACCAGCTCCAAGTGCTTAGAAAGATCAACTTGAACCAACTCACTAACTTCCACTGTGTTCTTCACCTCGTCATCAGGGTCAATTAGCATCGAACTCACCTGGTTACCTGGATCGGCAGGGAGAGAGGCATCAGCCTGAGTGATGGTGGGATGGGTAGCAGTAGCAGATGGACAATTTGGCGAGACTTGGACCGGTTCAACGTACGACATCACAGGCAAATCATTACACCTAATACAGTCTTCCACCATAGATGGATTAAGATTTGAAGGAATGGCTCCCCCACCAACCTTCTTCCTAATGTTTATAGATGAAGAAGAGACCCCAACAGAAATTTTAAGGTTGCTACCTAGTCCCTTTTTTGCTTTTCTTCTTTGGGCTACTGTTAAATATTAGCTGATCCAGACCAAAAGGGTTAGAATAAGGCCCAAGAATCGGGTCCTTATTTGCATTTTTATCCAGACCAGCATGGGACTGGGCCTCATCCCCATTACTTGCCTTATGATGCACTTTCTCGGTTATATCCATATGGTTACCGTCTTCATAACTATCTCCATAATAAGACCCAATGAGATTATCAGAATGCATTTCCCCATGAAAATCCTTGGGCCCCTCGACTAACGGATCTACCAATGAGACAAGAACATTCTCCAGGCCAATGGACTTTTCGGATGTGCTAGAAGGTTTGTGGATGGGATCTTTCGTCTTCCGCGTGCAAGTCGAAGACGACGGAGAGAACGAAGATGTTTTGTGCTAGACATAAACGAAGAGGATAATATGTTGTTGATGAGAAATTAGCAAGGAAATCTGGCCTCCAAGATCTTTCAATTTCATTTACCCCTGCAAGATATGATCGCTGCCTCTAACACATGTTTACCTTACCGGAGATCTGATCAAAACAACTTATCAAAATACCAATTTCATCGTAAGACAGAACCCAATTATTGAGAGATATCTCTGAGTTACAGACGACTTTACCAACAACCCCACCAATTTGATCGAAAACAGCTTTGTCCCAAAGTTGAACCGGGACACCCCGAATTCGGACCCATGCAATGCGATCTGAAGGAATGTGCTACCCCTTCCACAGATCCAACCGATTAAGAAATGGTTGCCACAAATGTTTTGTTTCATTCATATATCTCTTAGCTTCAAAAGAAGAGCTGAAGGATATGAGAATTCCCAGCCCCCAAAGATATCTAAAACTCATTCCATAAAGTTCGTCATTCCAGATTAGTTTATTTACAGCTCGAATAGAGTCTATATCTTTAACCTCGCCAACCAGAGAAAGACTGCACCATCGTCTTAGCACATCCGTTTTATCTGGAATGGAAATCGAGAGGATGTCCTCAATCGTTACACCAGAAAGGACATCTTTATATGAAGAGGATCCTGCCACCCGAGGTTGTTGTAAGAAAACAATAGGCTCCGGTGGCCCAACATGGATGTGAGTTTTGGCCTGAGAGTTCACTACCGGAGAATGATAAACAACCTTGTTACCTTCCTTATCGTATTTGGAAAGGCTCGCAACAATTTTAAGCCCACCAATCTTGAGATTATTAAGCGCATCTGATAGTACATCTAGTCAAGACACCAACTTAAATCTAACAAATGCAAACTTTCCCCTACCATTCTTTTCCGTAGGATGAAAGCATGAGTAAGGTTTCTGAGATTTTGACAAACCTCCCGAAGAGATTGGCTAGTGAGATCGTCTGATATGTTCGAAAGAAAAAATGAGATAATCTGACCGGACTACCTTCATTTGTTGCCTCCCTTGCGCTTGCCATACTGGAAAGACCACTCCCCGTCGTTATCTTCTAGTTATTGCCGAAAACGATCTCCGTTTGTCACTAAAAAGGGCCTTGTCTCCATCGCGTCTTTTGGTCTCCACCGCCTTGTCTCATTCGAGTCTTTTGGTCTCCACTACATATTGCCCATTTTTATATGTACGTGACTTAGGTTCTACCCTTTCACCATCTAAACTTATACTCAAAAGGTCGTTTGAATTTTACCTCAATTGATAGTTTAAAAGGTCATAAGATTTTACATAACTTACAAACGATCAGTTTACGTAAACTTAAATGATCGTTTACTCTTTAAAGTATCATAAGATTTGACATAATTTAGAAATGGTTGTTTGACAAAATTCTCAAACATGGTTTGACCAACAAGAAACTATTTGGTGAAACTATTTGGCCACTAGAGCCGGTCAGACCGGGATCGGAGGTTGGACCAGTCCGATCCACCCTAAATCGTTTTGTTTTCAAGGAATCGGCCGGTTCAAACCGATTCGGTGGTCGGACCAGGACCGTGAACCGGTTTGGACTGGGTTTTGAAATTACTTTTTTATTTTTGTTTAGTTTTTTGGATTTTAATGAGTTTAAGGGGTGATTTAAACTATGAATTAAAGTATTTGACATAAGATTATTGTTGAGTTCTTTATATATAACTATATACACATATAAAATATATAACGAATGTTTAAAAATGACTACAAACTAGATTTTTTAAAAATAAAAATATTTAGATAAGATAGTTAAAAAATGATAGAATTGTTTTAATTCTTGAACTATTACGTATATATATTTTTTATTTTATATTTACATTAAAATATTATACTGTAACTATTAATGTTTATTTTACATATATATTATATTTAAAATTTAATCTATTTATTTAATTAGTTTTTAGCCTATCTATCTATCTATAAATAAACTAAAATAAGCGTGAAACAATTATAAAGCTCATTATACTTACACTCTTATTTCTCTATATTATTAATAATAATATTGAATACTAATAATATTAATCATACCATTTTCAAATTAAAAAATATATAATTTAATAAATTAAAATTTTATTTTTATTAAAACACACTTTCTAAAACAAAATTTTTACAAAATACAGAATACAACGAAATATTTTTTTAAAAAATCATTTTTTAAAACAATATATTTAAAAATCCTAATTTTTGTTATAAAACAAAAGTTAAAAAAAGTACATTATTGTTTATTTACTTAAAGTAGCTATTATACGTAATTATCATATTTTATCTTCAAGCATGATTTTATAATGCATAAATATTTATTAATAATTATTTGATATTTTATTTTATTCAATCCATGTGTTACACAGGGACTAACCTAGCAGTTAATATACAAAAGATAGGACTAATACAAGGTGTAGAGACCATAGTTAATATACTAACCTTTTTTCTAGTCTCTTCTTGCAAAAGATAATCCGAAATAATAATATACTCAGAAATATCATTATTTTTTGAATAGCCATAATCATAACTATAATCATGCTCAGTAAATCTCATCAATATCCAAAGCTAAAGCTGTAGACAAAACGAATAAACACTAACAAGAACTTGTTTGTGTTCGTTCATTAAGAAAATAACTTTGTTAATTAACTGTTCAAGAACACTTACCAAACAGGATATTTTGTTCGAGCTCGTTCATTAGGTGTTAAACTATTCATGAATATTTACCGGACATAAACGAACACAAACGACCTTTTTAAACTTTAACACAAACTTAACATAACTAATCGAACATACTTGACAATTTTTATAAAATCATTAACACAGATATTAAGATATTTGTCAAGATTTTGCATAAATTGATATTGAAAACAGCCAAATCGGGAATGTTGGCAGGCATATAATATAATTAGGGTTTCATATTAATAAAAACTTATAGGGTTTCATATTAATAAAAACTTATAACCAATCAAATAAAATTTTAAAATATAAAATTTTAAAATGAATAAACACAAACGATCATAAATGAACACGTTATCAAATGTTCATGAAGATATATGAACGAATGCAACATTTGTTCGTGTTCATTCGTTTAATTTATCGAACATAATTTTCTTGTTTATGTCCGTTCATTTAAGGAAGTAAAAGGATTATAGAATCCTACTAATCTCTTAAGACATAACTAGGCATTCATAAAACCTATCAAAACCCTTACCTAAAAATCCCAAATTTATATCCCCAAATACTTTTCTCGAGGACTATATCCTCCAAGAGATGTAGCTTTAGCAAATTATGTGTAATTTCTCTCCTCTCAATTCAATTTCCGCCTACCTTTAAACCTCATACCATCCACTGTAAAGTCTCGATACTCTAACCGCTGCCCTCATCTGTCTCCTTTTAACATGCCCAAACCATCTTAAACTTCATTCTCTTATCATATAAGCTATCCTAACTACCCCTAACATATCCCTACAAACATCATTTCTTGTCTTGTCTAACCTTGTATGCCCACATATCCACCAAAACATCCCTATCTCTACTACTTTCATCTTATATACATGTGCCTTACTGATACCCCAACAATAAGTGTCATATAACATAGTTGGTCGAATCATAACTCTTTAAAAATTTCTTTTTAGCCTTGTTAGGAAATTCTTGTCACACAAAACCCAGATGCTACCCCCCATCTACACCATCATGCTTGAATCATATGTTTAACATAACTATCTATCTCCTTATGTAACACCCGAAAAATTTTCTAAGCGAGTCAAGTAATGACAATGGGCTCGAACGAAAACCAGTTAATAAATATAAAATGGCTGTGGGTATTACAACGAGTTAACCCTTCGGGTCACGAGTTTAACGAGTTTGGGGTCGCGGGAACGCCTGGCATATAAATAGATGGATCAGCTAAGCAACTCTCATTTTCACTCAAACGCCCATTATAGAGAGAGAAAGTGTAGAGAGAGAAAGTGCCGGATCGAGGCTCGGGTGGTCAAGAATCGAAGGCTGGTGCTTGTGGACTCCTAAACTACAAGAATCAA
>BJCN01331568.1:2965-13841 GCA_018326445.1 Flaveria brownii
AAAAGGATGGTGAACCATGCTGTTTTAATTGCCGAAACATGCCGAAACGTGCTGAGCAATAGAACATTTAATGTTTCGCAGAACTTTTCTCTCTCTATGTTTATGCTTTTGATTGCAATATCTTTTATGTTCTTGCTATAATCGCTAATTAATGTGCTAAATCCGCTGCAAACATAATCTGATTGATCAAACTAGAGGCTGAGATCCTGTCAATGTCGATATAATTGACTTTCTTTGCTTTGTGAGACTTCTTGTTCTGTTTCCCTTTCTTGCAGACGACACATAAATCTGGAAGGTGAAAATTCTTGACTGTAACACCATCTACCAGATCGTTCTGAACAAGATGGTTCATCTTCTTGGGATTGATGTGTCCCATTCTCCTGTGCCAAGAGACTGAATCTCTTTTTGTTGCTTTTGATAAGAAGCACTGAGCAGTAGACTCAGTTATGGAGGCTTTTAATAGGTCCAAGACATAAAGGTCGTTATATCTTGAATCCGACATTAAAACTTGTTCCTCCGGGATGACATACTCCTTCTTCAGTATGTAGCATCTCTTATTGTCAAACATAACCTTGAACCCTTTATCACAGATTTGAGAGACAGAAAGCAAGTTGTTCTGTAGTTGCTGAACATAGTTGACCTTGTCAAACTTCACTTTCTCATCTCCCACTTCGCCTTGAGCGGTGATGTAACCTCCTTTGTTCCCAGCGAATGACACGTGTCCCCCTTTAATTTGCTTGACGTTGAAAAGGAGGGACGAATTCCCTATCATGTGCCTGGACACCCTACTATAAATAATCCAGGTATTAGTGATAGCGATGTAGCGGACACCCTGCACATACGATGGAAATGATTAGTTCAGGTTTGGGACCCAAGCCTTAACTGGCTTGGGTTTTCCAGAGGTATCACACATCATGAACTCAACCCACTGAGCTTTAGAGGCTGAGGGCACATCTTTATCTTTCTTATCTTCACTATCAGACACAAAACTTGATTTTTCTTTTCATAAACCAGTTCTGTGTAAGCCCTGTTTATGGTAAACAGACGATTGGCTTATGGTTTGAACTTTAGGTTCACTAATAATCCTAGATTTAATTTTAGGTGACACAACTTTGCTTTTAGCTTGTCTGTGTTGACTTTGGTGTTTTGAAGGAGTATTAGATCTGATTTTAGAAAATTTTGGTTTTTCATCATCAAAAAAAGTTATATCTTCCTTTTAGGTGTCTGATAGTAAGGACAGTTTGGATAGATGTGTTCTCGTTTTCCATAAATGTAACAGGATCTCCCTTCGACAGTGTGAAGAAAGCGTTAATGAGGGGTTGAGTTTGGTCGGGGGCTGGTTAGTTTCTTTTCACTTTTAGATGTTTCTCCTTTTTTAACAAAATTAATTGTTTTGACATTTGTAACATCTTTTGCTTTCATTTTATTTAAATTTTGATGACCTGCTGGTTTAGGATTTGTTGACTTAGATTGTTTAGGTTCTGAAATAGACATTTTTGAACCTGACTCTAAGTTAACTTTCTCAATTTTATCAGTCAAGTCTTCAACAGGCATCTTATTTGTTGATCTCAAAGTCGTATTCTTGTGTTCAGTGACAGAGTTCACGATTTTACCAGTAGAATCTGGATCACTGACCAAAGGAGTAGACACCACATGATCCTTTACCGGGTTATTATTGAGTGGTTTACATTTAGTGTTCAAAAGGATAGCATGTGGTGGCGGTACTACTTTATAACCCAAACCTTCCCCGCTATTTCGTTCTTTCACTAAGTTTTGAACTATATGTGAAGAACTAGCCAAACTATGCAGTTTTTGTTTTTACGATACAACTTCTGCTTGCAAAACTGTTTTCTCCTTTTTAGTTTCTTCTAAAGAATTTAAATAGAACTTAATATCATTAGATAATGATAGATTTAAAGAAACAACTTTGGTTTCCCTTAGTTGTTTCCCTAACAGTTCTATCTTTTCTTTGAAGATGCACTCATTTTGTTTTAAAACACGGTTTGCTTCAGTGTAGAGTTGTAAATCATTTACTAGATTATCATTGTGTTCTAATAATATAACAAACTTCAAATCAGTGCTTTCCCTAAATTTATCACATTCAGAACAAGCATGTTTATCAAATAATTCGTCTTTAGGATATACCTGTATAGTACTAGATGAACCAGCCATCAGTGCAGTGTCAGATTCTTCAGTGACTTGAGATTCTGAATTTGCAGCACTTAACTCTTATTCAACCAAGTGATCAACGACATCCCTAGCTTCTTCGATATCTGAACTTGCATGATCAGCTATGATGTCTCCCTCACTTGCAGATCCATCATCCAAGGTATCAACAAAAGCAACATTTGATTCACCCTCGGATACAAATCGGAAGGACCAGTCTTGTCCTTCATCACCTTGTGCAACCAAAGGCTTAGAATCTTTGCTTGACGATGCTCCAACCTTCTCCTTTTCTTGATGGTTGAACGAGGGAAAAGGATTTCCATTCCTAGTCTTCTTTGGCTTTGTGCTCTCACGTTTGAAATACCCCTTCTCTCCAAAATTAAAGCACACGACCTTAGTTTTGTCAAAACCAAAAGTAGTGTCTTTAGTTGCAACCAAATTCTACCCCGTTTTCTTTACAAACTTCTTGACTCTTCTAACAGCACTAGCTAGGGCCCACATAATATCCATGCATTTCAGCTCATTTTCATCAACTTGCTCGTAGTCTTTGTCAGCAAGATGACAGTCTCCAATCTTACCAGCAACTAACCCATCATAAGATTGAACAACGGTAACTAGAAGGTCCATATGTTCTTTAGCAACTTCTAGGGTGACATTTTCAAGATTCTTGGTCTTTAACTTGGTAGTATTTGCCTCAGGAACAATATATTGGGTGCTACTTGACCCTGACGTTTCGGTTCCTGATGAGTTGCTTTGAGAAGGTGCAAAAGAGTTAGACACAAACGCTGTTTGAAGCGGTGCGCCTGAAGTAGTAGGAGTTGGAACTGAGTTGTATAGTGCAGGATTCTGAGCATAGGATCCATTCTTTGACTTGTATTTCTGACGCAGTTCTTCCTCCCTCAACTTTAGAATGAAATCATTTATGTCTAAAGTGGCAAGAATGTCGTTTTGCCTTTAATTAGACACAAATGGATCCCATTTGTCTGGCAGACCATCAGCAAAACTAGAGACTTTATCTTCTATGGATGTGGTCACGCCATGAGTGTGCAACTCACTCATCAGATGATAGAATCTGTCGATGATATCATCCAAGCTCTCTTTTCCAATTTATGAGAAATTGTCGAATTCTTTTTTAAGAGCTTTTGCCTTCAGTGCTTTCAGAGTTGCATTGCCTTCGTATCTCTTTTCCAAGGCTTCCCATAATTTCTTAGACTGCTTGTTATTAGAAAACTGATGAAATATGTCCTTAGGTATAGACTGAGTCAACAAGGCATATGCTTTCTTTTTAGCATTATGCATAGTCTTCTGGGATTCACTCATTCCTCCCAAAGTCAGCTTTACCCCATTAGCACTGACTGGTACCACGTAACCAGTCTCAATCGACGTCCAAAGATTTGGGTCAACTCCATTTAGGTATATTTTCAACCGTTGTTTTCATTGTGGGTATTCATCCAACGTTAATAGCTTTGGCGGTTTGTTGTGGTTCCTGATCTCACTTTCCAGAAGTAGAAGATTCTAGATGCGAAAGTCCTTTCCAGCAGTAAAAGCATAGAACTGATCTTCCATTTCTTTAAACTTGGTGAACTAAGAACAAGACAGTTAACTTATGCGATTGGACAGGCCGACTGGTTCAACCGTGCGATTGAAGGATGCGAATGGCTTCAATCGTGCGATTGGATTCAGTCATGCGAATTAACAAGACGAATGAGGTCAACCGTATGGAATACTTCAACCGTGCGAATGAACTGTGCGAATGAACTGTGCGAATAAGTCCAGTCATGTAATTGAACTATGCGAATGGGATTCAGTTGTGCGATTTGGCCAATCGTGCGACTGAAGCTGCTGCTGCGGGAAAAATTGAATTTTTTGAACACTTGACTCAAAATTACGAATTTTCAAGAACCCTAATCTGCCGTATGGGAAAAGGTCGAAACTTTTAACACAGAGACTCGACAAAAACAAGTTTTGAAGCGAAACAGTGTATCTTTTGAATGAAAACGTTAGTTTTGACACCAAAACCAATTGAATCTACGTAAAATCACGAGTCTATGCTTTGATACCACTTGTTAGGACCGTGTACGTACGGAGTACTGATGGATTCTGCGTGAAACCAGATCAAATAGCGCGAAATTCTATTTGATTGGCGATCCAATCAGTAGAACGAATAACCCGATCGGTCTTACGATGAAACAAACGTTAAGAACGGAATGTAATCGATCAGGAACGATCTATGAACTTGGATTTGCGACTTGGGACGTTCTGGACGGCTAGGGTATGAAATATTATGAAGTATATCGAAGTGTTCTGTTTTTCCACCAATTATGTGGTAATTTATAGGTTATCAGTGTTCATTCGTACGACTGAACCATTAGCATGGTTCAGTCGTGCTACTGAATCATACAATTGATTCATACGCACGACTAAAGGTTCAATCGTGCGATTGAACCAATCTTATGTCTCAATCATACGACTGATCCAGTCACCTGGTTCAGTCGTGCGACTGGTCCATAAGCATGGTTCATTCATGCGTATGGGCCATAAGTATGGTCCACTAGCATGAATGTCCACATAACTAAGTTAAACACGTTTCTAAATTCTTATAGACTTAGAACTATGTAAAACCAACATCAAACCTATATATTTAGTTCATACATGTGAATCACATTCAATATAAATATAACATGATATATTCAATCATATATCAACATCACAATGCATTTAATATATCATTCAATCACTTCATTACATTGGATTACACATGTGTAAGACATGGAAGACTTTTACATTTGAGAACGTAAACTAGGTACATTAATATGTATCAACATTGCTAAGCAATAGCGGCGACATGGTGCCGCTAATAGTGTCGCCGCTATTGCTGTCGCCGCTAATGACCAAGTCGCCGCTAATAGGGGCGCCGCTATTGAGGGCATTTCTTGTAATGGATCGAGCATTATTTTGGAACTTCAAAGTTTGGTTTCGACGATTGCGTATCATTATTCACTCGACAACTTGGATTTAAGAAAGATAATGTCAAAATGTTAATAAAAATAAAACCATACTAATGGTAAATTTAAATTTTATAAACTACCACACTTGAAGTTGTAAAGAATGAAAAAACAGACTATGAAAGAATTGAAACATTAAAATTGTTTTGATGACTTTTACATTTGTGATTCAATAATTTATATATTATTAAAAATAATTGTGTTTTAAATGAATTAATAATGAGACATAGACATAAATAAAAAAAGTAGTAAAAGTATATTTAAAAATTTATAAAACATCATATTTTAAAGGTTATAAAAATAAAAAAATAATAAGATAAATAAAAAAATGAAAAAAAGGAAGTGGAAATACAAATGACAAGTGGTGTTTGGTGGTGATACTGTTCATAGCTCACCTTTTTTAAAGGCGGGTGAATCTACCTCATCGCTACGGAGGTGTTCAAATTTCTAAAACTCGGTTTCGACGACATGTATATTAATATTCATCCTACAGTTTCTCACAACTCTTATTTGAGAAAAAAATCATGCTTAAACGTTGATAAAATAACCATGACATAACGGTAAATTAAAATCTTAAAATACATTATAACTTTTAAAAGTTGTAAGACGAAAAAACCCGTCAAATCTTAAAGCAGTTTTTAACGGCTTGTACTTTTGTGATTGATGATTTATATATTATTATACACAATTCTGTTTTGAATAAAATTTATACCTTAACATAAATAATAACTCGCAATGGTATATTAGAAATAAAAAAATTAATAAAACATCATATTTTAATAATAATAATAATAAGTGTTGCTATTGTTGTTATTACTTGTAGTACCATGACAAGTGGTGTGTGGTTATGGTATTGTTCATCACCCATCATGTTTAAATTATATATCTAGCGGGTGACCTTGTGTGTATCGATGAGGATTGTGAAATTATAAGGCTACTTTCATCCATGTGTATATTAGTATTCAACTCCTGGTTTTTGACAACTTGGATTTTTTAAAAAATAATGTTAAAATGTTGGTAAACATAATAGTAAATTCAAATTTATAATATATTATATTTTAAAAATTGTATGATGAATACCAAAAAATAAATAAATAAATAAAAGAAAAAAGACCAATAAAGAAAATCAAAACTTGAATTATTAAGTTTTAGATTTATGTAATGCTACTGTAATTTTTAACAGATAAAATATATAAAATCTACCAAATACTCATGAAATGTTATTTATATAATCATTTTGATCATCTTTGTTCTATTTTTTAATACATATATTTTACGTCTGTTTATAAATTACTTTTTGTTTTATTTGATGTTTATATTCACTATAATGTAATATTTATTGTTTTTTCTACACGTTTATAGATCATTGATAATTGGCTTACAAAGTAATATTCGAGTTCTTTTAAGTTTATTTTCACAACTACGTCATGTTTTCTTATAATTCATATGTATGATTCCGACATGTTTAATTTTATCCATATATTGTGTCATTGGCAATTTTAAGAATCATTTAGCTTGTAGCAGGGCATAATGGATGTTATTATACCACAATTAAAGAATTATGTTCACGACTAAGCATGAGTGACCAAACTACCCTTCATTGACTAGACGACACTTTGATTGTCCAATTTGACATTGGCTAGACCGATAAATATTATCATAATAAGTTGTAATAGGTCGTGATGCATATCTTAGTTAGCTATATTCGGTATTAAGAACCATAATAGGTTTTAAAGATTTCATTTTCCGTCAATTACCCTAATTAGCAATCATTGACTCTCATTAACTATCAGTGATTCTAATAGACTGTTAATGACTCTAGTAAATTTTATTGACTTTAGATGAACATCAATGCTTGTAACTGACCTCTAACACCCTTACTTAACCCATATACTATAATTTACCATCAACGATCCTAACTGACCAATTATGACTCTAGTTAACCATCAATGGTTCTAATCAACCAATAATAATTTCAATTGACCATTAGTGACCTTAATTAATAATCAACGACTCTAATTGACCATCATTTATCTTAACTTACCAGTCATAATAAATATTTGGTTGACTGAAGAAGATTGAGAGATAATGGAAGATCGTTGTTGGCATACGGTTCAAAGCAGGGGGAAGAAGAAAAGTCAATCAAGACTTGAAGCTACATCAACATTTTACATCAAAAACTTGCCGGAAGACTGCACTCAGAGCAGATTAAGGAGTAGCTGTAGTCAGTGTGGGAATATTGTTGATGCATATGTGGCGAAGAAAAGAAACAGATCCAACAAGGTGTTTGGGTTCGTAAGATTTGTTGATGTAGAAGATCCGAATAGGGTTGCGAGGGAGCTTTCTAGGATCAAATTAGGCAACCTACGGATTGAAGCAAACCTGGAAAGGTATAAACGGGAAGAAAAAGGCGACGACAATCGATCCACCATGCAGGGGAATAAACCAAGACTAGAACTTCCAGAAAATTAGAGCGAAAGACCCCTAACTAAACACTGGGTTTCCAATCCTCATGTGCATGGACATGCATCCAATAACTCTTACAAAGATGCACTGGTTGGGAGGCACCTTTCTAAGGTCATACACCTTAACAACGAAGACACAAAAATCCCTACCAAACACACGGTGATCGGTGAAGCAAAAGATGCCACATCTCTTATCAATATCAGATGCATCATGGATGTTGAAAATGTCCTCACGACATCTATATCTTATCTAGGTGGTTTGTTCGTGATGTTATCTTTTGGTTCGTCAATAGAAGCCAAAGGTTTTCTGGAGAACAAAGGGGCACCGGTACAAAGTTTATTCTCTAGACTGTGTATTTGGGAATGACAAGATATACCTCACCAGCGGTTAGTATATCTCAAAATATTTGGTGTTCCATTGCATCTAAGGTCTCAAGAAACATTTGATAAGATTGGAGAAGCATTTGGCAAGATCACTCTTAACTCGAACTTCTCATGGGAGGATTATGATGTAGCGTATGATCGTTGTCTCATATTGACTAACAAATTCTCTTTGATCAAGAAGACATAAATCTCTATTGGGGGGTCTAAACATTAAAGCTTGGGTTGTGGAGGACAATACTTCTTGGCGTCCTAGTCAAATTGAATTGACTAAATCCAGGAATGATGATGATAGTTCGATTGGAGAGGATGATGATCTCTCGATCATGGTGGCGGAGGAGAACGGTTTCTCCGATGGTTTTTGTTCACCGGATTTTGAATGTTGGAATCTGGAGTCGCCGTCTCCTCCCCCACCGATGCATAGAAAAGCTCAACAGTCGAACTGCATGTCTATTCTCGAGACAAATTCCAATCTGCCGTTACCACCTCAAAACGATGATGCTTTGACTTTAGGTCCTGATGGAGAAGATGTGGGCTCCCCACAAACGCTTCCACGGCCCAAGTCTGCAACAGGAAATGTAGGCCCAATACTATCTCTAATTCGGGCCCCATCACCCGAACACATTGGCACTGGCGATAACGGATTTCCCAGTTCTCCATCTGGTTCACATAAAGGAAAATCAAAGACCATTCCTGATCTAAATATCCAACCTAATTCCAACACATCTCTCTCCAAAGAAAATGTCGTTATTCTTCGCAGGGAATGGGCTTGCGAAACTTCATCGGAGGTACGAAATGATAAACAAAAATATGTCGATTTGGTGGTGGAAAGAACGGTAATGGTCGGGGAGATTCTGGGTTTGGATACGGACAAATATAGGGAAGATATTAGGGCTGCAGTTCTAGGAGAAAAGGAGACGATTGGTTATCAATGAATTGCATGTCTTTGAATATTATGGGTGCCGGAAGTGATGATAAAGGCTTCTAGGTTAGAAGGCTTAAGAAACAAAATAATATCTCTTTCATTGCTATTCAAGAGACTCAGATTGCGGATTACTCGAGAATTAGGGTGAACAACTTCTGGAATCGAAGTGTATTCAATTATGATGGGGTTAACTCGGATGGTAGATCTGGCGGTCTCCTATGCATATGGGACCCATCGATTTTTACTCATCTTGGTAAAATTAAGATGACTCGATTTATGGTGGTTAGAGGAAAAGTCAAGGATTTTGATGAAGATCTGTTTATGGTGAATGTATACGATCCTCACGATCCAATGTAAAAGATACAATTGGGGAATGATTTGGCCACTCTTAAAGCTTCCAATCAAGGGGTTTGGATATTTCTCAAAGATTTCAATGAAGTAAGGAATAAGGACGAGCGTTTTAACTTGGACTATTGTCCTCAATCTGTGGCAGTTTCAATTCTTTTATCAGATCTGCTGATTTACATGAGTATCGAATAGGAGGTTCCCGGTTCACCTTCATGGCCTCCAATGGTTCTAAACTAAGTAAAATTGACCGTTTCTTGTATGTTCATCTTTTGTTAACAGGTTCCCATTTTCCGAGGTTGTTAACTTTCCAAGATATCTCTCGGATCACTCGCCAATTATTTTAAAAACAACAACAGAAGATTTCGAACCTATTCCTTTTAAGGTCTTCAACTCATGGTTTCCATGGAAGGTTTTGAGGAGGTGGTTACAAAGGCAGCTGCTTCTCTTTATCATAAGCCCAATATTTCATGTCACATCCGGTAATTTTCCGTTACCAAACTCCGTGACTTCCATTAGATCTTGCATTTCTGACCCTGTTCTTGATCCAATGTGGAGACACACTAGTTGTCGTTGAACGTTGGTGACTTAATAATAACAATCTATGATAAACAATAATAATCTAATTAATAATGTTGATTATTAGTCGTGATTATGTGGTTCATGAATTTATAGAATTTTAAACATTTATTTTGTGAATTTTACGCGATAACGTGACAACGTGTTATATATATTTCATGTGTTGTGTGACTTGTTGTAGTTTTTTTAATTATAATGATTGATTAATAATACTTTTAATTTGTAGTTAAAATTGTTAAAAAAATGCTAAAGATATTAACTTTTACAAAAGTTGGTTAAAAGGGGGTTTATATGCAAAAATCTATTTGTATTAAGTTGAAAAATCCCAACCCTAGCCTCCCACAACCCAATTTCAGCCACAAGCAGCCCCAAACCCCTCATTATTTTCGAAATTGAGCAAGAACAAGCACATACAAGTTGATTTTGATTAGTTCCAAGTGGTTGCAAGGTGTTAGCAAGTCTAATTCTTGATTTATACACGTTTAAATGTTAGATTTCATCAAGTTTTCATAGTTTTGATTCATGATGAACCCTAGTTCGAAATTATGTATGAGAATATGAAATTGATGATTGTTAGATGTTGATATGATGTTAGTTAGGTTGTATGAATGCTAGATTATGTTGATTATGCAAGAAATCTATAGTTTGATCATCTAGTTCATACATTGCCTAAAGAAGAAACTTTTTCTTCATGGAATTCATGTTTTGATGATTGGCATATGTTAGATGGATTGTTATGATTGCTATGAACTAGATTATGGATGTTATTAATGAATTTGAGATTGAATTTGATGAAAATATGGATTTTGGATATGACTTTCCCGAAAGGAAAACTTTATTCATATGAAATGTATGATTTTATGATTTGATCATGATTTGATGATTGTGTGATGTTAGTTGTATTGCTTTGATGTTAGAATACATTGATCTTGCAAGAAATTGATGAATTGAAGGTTTTGTTCATAGGTTACTAATAATAGTAACTTTATTTTGTCAAGAATGTTGAATTA
>BJCN01331583.1:3560-14870 GCA_018326445.1 Flaveria brownii
ATCGAACGGGACTTGCATACGCGTTCTTTTGTAGAATTAACGCGTTAACATATTTTGAAACTTCTTATCACGTGTTTATGTAAATGGGTTGTTAAACTTCATTTTTGAGTGTCGGTTGACACGAAACACATATTTTGGGAGTTAAATGATAATGAAATTTTTCTGGGACCAAATTCCGCATGTTTATTTAACTTAAACGGACCCTTTGGGGGTCCGGGTGTTACAACCGAGCCCCCTGATGTTGATGCTTAACATATCCATTACGACTTGGATTGAGCACCATCCTTCGCAACCAGGGATTTGACCTGCTCTCTAAATTTGGTCAGATCAACTCCAAGAATAGATCCAATTTCAATGGTGTTGTTCACTTCTTCTTCGATACGACTGCCAAGGGAGTTACTTTAGCCCGGGGGTTCATTTAAATCCACCAAAGGTGAGACCACCGGTGGGTCAAAAGACTGCGAGACAGGCTGATTACTATGATTGAGGTTTTGAGTGTAGGCGATATCATCCTCTGTTGTAGGGGCTTGATCTCTAGGCATGCCATGAGGGGGATCGACAGGTTGAAGAGTTTGATCAGCAACGGGAAGCGATTGATTGCCTTTTCTTCGAACCCTTCTTCTTGATGCATTTACAGCAGGTGATGCCTTCGATTTATAGGCTGGAGAGCGGCCTTTACCTTTTCTTTTCTTGTGATTAAATGAACCCATGTTAAAGATAATCTCATTTAAACCAAAAGGATCAGAGCCTAAAGTATCAACACCATTTGGGCCATTCTGGTTTAGGCCCATAGAAATTAAGTCCACATGAGGTGCAAGATTAGACACATTTTCATTATGGCCCAAATAATTAGAAGGTTCCGAGTTTTGTACGGTTTCAGTCACATGAAACGTCACATCTTGGACAATGCGTGCGCCATTCAATCCATCCGACATGTAGGCAGAGTTATTGTCCCGATGTTGATGAGAACAAAAGGAATCATTCGCCGACCTTTCGACTGGAGAATGCGCCGAACTGGGACTTTCAACACCGTTCCCATTCGGAGTGGACGTAGGGTTATAGCAGGAAGAATCCGTCATGAAATCGGGAACCCATTGACGATCAATTTCAGATATAAAAATCGGAAATGTCGCAGAGGGGGTTACTAGACTGATGTGCTTAGCAATAGGATTTAAATCCTTAACTATAACAGCAACTTGATCGAAAGACAGATTTAGATCGTTGGACGAGGCTGCAGATGGAATAACCACCGACCCAATGCTGTTAGCAATCTTGTTAATCGTATCCGGGTCCCATAGCTGAATCGGAATGCCTTGAATACGTATCCATGCCAACCTTTCATATTGAACAGATTGGCCATCCCATATGGTCAAGGAAGAAAATAATAACTTCCATATCTCCGCCTTATCATGCAGGAATTGTTTTGCCTCGAACGTTGATTTGAAGGAGATTAGAACCCTCATTCCCAAAAGGTACCTTAGATCAAAGCCCGCTGATACCTCGTTAATTAGGAGTTCCTTCAGTTTACCAAGGGTGGATATATCGATCACTTCACCGATGAGAGAGTAACCCATCCATAGTTTTGAAATCGATGATGTTTTATCAATCTTAACCACTTGGGTATTTTCATTCAACAGAGCATTCTTATATGATGCATGAGAGGAGGATCTAAACCCCAAGGGGGGATTTGAGGCATCAACATGACGGTGATTAACACGCTTTTCATGCATTCCCTCAACCTTAGTAAGCCCAGAGTAATCAATCTGATTGCCATTTTTGTCGAACTTTGCAAGGTTAACTGAGATTTTCAGGTTCCCCAGCTTCAATCCACAAAGAGCATGAGATAGTTGGTCGATGCTCCGAACCTTGTCGAATCTAACAAATCCAAATCGTCCCCCGCCTTTTTTCGTCTTCTTGTTGGGAATAAATGCGTCCACAAGGAAACCGAAGTTTCTACATTCAAGCCATAGTTCTTTGCTCTAGATATCTTCCGGTAAGTTGGAGAGAAAAAAGGTGACGACCCCGTTCGTCTGACTTCCTGGGTGACCCCTTCGATTCTGTACTGTTTTCCATTGCCCTCCACTGTCTTCTTGGTGTTGGTTGATCTCTTCTCCAGATTGCCGCTTCTCCGGTTGAAAGTTGGCATTCTCCGATTCCGATTGAGAATTAGCATCTTTTCGTCTCCCGTTCTCCATCCTTTTTTCACAAGTTACCAAGTTAAACTCTTAATAAATAATTACTATATAGTAATCGCATTTTATATTTGCTTCATTTTAAAGTATTTAATTTAACACTTATAAAGAATTATTAGCAATAAGATATCAACAACTTGATTAGTTTTTATAGCTAGTAAAATATTTAAATAGTTTCACTAAATAATAAAACTTTGTTAATTTCGGCTTACATGAATTGAATATTTTCTTATCTTTCAAGAAAAATAATAAGAAAATATATAGACAAAGACCCCACTACTCTTTTAAGTTGACCACAGTTTACGAAGAAGATCCCCTACCCCCAGGTACACGAACAGTCAACATCATTCCATTCTATCACACGGATAATAAAGTCAAACCTGCCGTCAATACCCAAATCATGCCACGTGGCGCAGATCCATCACAAACCCACAATCCTCCATCCATGTTCTTACCGCACACGATCATACCCTCTCACGAACACTAATCCCCTACAACGCCACCACACAGTCTTATTCCATAACAACAAATCCACACCGTCGATCTGGTAAATCGTCAACGTGAGAACGTTGCCTCCAAAGGTTACTGTAGGGCGCCGAAACACCAAATCAAACTCTTTATTTTTGCTTTTAATAGAGTTATATATAGAGAAAATATCGCATAATTGTATAAATCTCCGATATCTACTCGGTGACGGTGGTCTCAAATCAAGGTTCTTCGTAGGTACATTCTTCAAATCGATCATCTAATCAGTTGTTGTAGTAGAAAATTGATCGAAAATCGATGTTTTTGTGTGTTACAATCGTTGATTTGCTGTTTAGTATGTTGATTTGTGTGAAAATAGTTCGTAATCGTAGTTCGTAGGAGACTTGTCGTTGAAAAACAGCATGCTGCATTGAGGTTTTACGCTTCGATTTCATTTTTGTTTGTTGTATGATGGTTGTAGATTGGGGTTTTTATCGAATTGATGTGAAGATTATGTGTTGAAGTTTAGGTTTTTCAATTTTCAGTGATCGTAGAGTTATAGTCTTATAGACTGATCGCTAAACAAGGGCATGCAGTTGTGTTTGTTAGTTTTATTGTGTGTGTTGAATGTATTGGAATGAAGATTGAGTTGTCGTTTGGAGTTTTTAAGCGTTTGGTTATGGGGTTTATGATGCTGGTTTGGATGATTTGATTGTTTAGATTATTTTTTGTTGATTTAGGGTTAATTTTGAGTGGTTTAGAATGGGTTTACTGATATTATCGCATGTTTGATGTGGCTGGGTTTTGCTGTTAGGGTATAGGGAACTTGTTTAGTATGATTTACTGCGCGCTTTTATTTATTTGCGTGTTCTTGTTGAATTCTCTGATCAGTTATCTGTAGGGTGGTTTGTAAACAAAACATGACGTTATCGGCTGCAGTGATTAAATTTCAAGTGTATTTTGTGATGTTGATGTTGGATTTTATAGTTTCATAGCAAATCAATTCCTTGTATATATTTTTATATAAGTTGGTGCAGTATGATTGGTATTTCTATTTTCATATTTTCCCAAAGTTTTATTATTTGCTTCAAGATACTGAATTCTGGTATCACATGATTGATTTTATTGGGAATCATTGACATATATGCTCAGTGTTGGTTAGTGTTCTACTAGCTGATGCATTCTGGAAGCCCTAAAGGAAGCTTTCTTTATTATTATTGAACTTATACGTAGTAGGGCAGCCGACAATGACGTATCGTATGATAATTGTCGCTTACGTACTTGGCTTATAGCATCATCGCTTTTAGGCGTGACGTATTGTTTTTCATTATTTGACATACAGTTCCCTATCTTGTTGGGACTTCTAATGTATTTAGATTATAGAAGGACTAAAGCTTCTTTAAACACATATACTCAAATCTTACTGTACTTTTTTTTTTGCAGAGATGGAAAACGAGAACTTTATGGAATCACACTCTTTGTCCTCCCAAAATGCGACCAATACTGTTGCGATACAGCAGTACACTGCACTTGATGTTGCTAATGCTTTTGTGGATCAATATTATAAAGTTATGCAAAATATTCCTGGAGATGCTCATAACTTCTATAAGGATCAAAGCGTGCGAACCCATCCATGTGTTGATGGTTCAATGAAATCAGTAACAACAAAGAAGGTAAAACAATTTTTGGGCAACAGATCCAACATAATATTACACATACCAATACAGAAAAGTATCTATTTATGCATGGTTTCGTAACGTATAACTTTTGAGTTTCATCAAATATTTTGGAGCAGGATATCTGTGATGGGATCATGGCTTCCAATATCAAGAAATGGAATCCTGATATGGAAAGTGTGCATGCTCAGGATTCATTAATGGAATCAGTGCTTCTTAAACTAACGGGCTCTGTGATTGACAATGATGGCGTGGCAAAAAACTTTGCTCAAACGTTTCTCTTGGCCCCACAAGAAGGTGGTGGCTTTTATGTGCATAATGATATTATCCAGTTTATAGAAATCAAGGTTTCAGAAACTTCACCTTCTCTTGAAGTCGTGGCAGATCCTCCTGCTGCTCATGAAGCCAATGATACAGGTACTTTGGTTAAGGGGGTGTTTGGATTTGTATTTTGAAACTGATTATCTGATTATTGTGACATTAATCCAAAGTAATCAGAATTTAATGTATGGATAAACACTTTCTGGTTTTGATTTCTTAAAAATGATTATCAAAGGGCAAAATGAAGGTACCTTTTTGCTCCTTCTGTAAACTTAACTATCAAATTGGTTATGAAATTCCATACTAGCTTCAAGAAAATTGATTATCAAAGGGCAAAATGAAGGTACCATTTTCCCCCTTCTTTAAACTTAACTTGAGAAACTTTCATTCTCGTTTAATAGCTAGCCTGTCTTTTTTTCAGAGGATTGTTTGTTTTAGTCGTTTTATCTTTTACTTTTTCAAATGATTGAAATTAACAAACAGCAAACCAATTTATTGTCTAATTAATTCAACATTAAACAACAAAATCAAATCCAAACACTATTCCCAACAACACGTTTACAGCCTGTTTATCTGGTTCTCATTATTAAGTATCACATTATCTCTTTCAAAACACACATCTAAACACCCCCTAGTTATTTCTATATTGTATGATTCCAATTGGTTGCATTTTTCTGTTTATTAACGTTCTTTGTTTGTTTAGCAAAAGACTCCGCCCTGGAGACTGCACAGGCTACCAACAAGGATCAAACTGAAAAGTTTACATCCACAAAAGAGGATGTTGATACTAAAATTAAGGTTTCTGAGTCATTCAACAAGGATCAAACGGAAAAGTTTACATCCACAAAAGAGGATGTTGATACTAAAATTAAGGTTTCTGAGTCATTCAACAAGGATCAAACTGAAAAGTCTACATCCACAAAAGAGGATGTCGATACTAAAATTAAGGTTTCTGAGTCATTAGAAGGAAAGGATCCACTTCCAACTGAATCAAAGAAGAAAAGTCAACCTACTGTTCAGTCAGCTCCAAACACCCAGGATTCAAAAAAAGAGTCTTATGCATCAATTGTGAGCTCATTTTCTGAAATAGAGTTTACATAGATTTGATGGGTAGTGTAACAGTTCATAACTTAAACCGGTTTTGGGTTGTGCTAACTCACAAACACTTTCTTGCCCATCTTTTAACTTTTGGAAAATGTTGAACAAAGCTTTAAGGCTATGATCAATCATAAACTAGTTCTTTTTTACTACTAATGTAAATATATGGTTTAAACTTAACCATATGTTGTTTAATAAAGGTTCATTCTAAGGATGTAATAAGCATATAATGGTTGTTAACTATAGCCCTAAGGCTATATTTAGTAAATTCCTTAATATTTTTGTAAATACTTGTGTCATATATTATGACTACAAAGCAATTCCAATCTAATTCTTGAATTTAACAATTTCAGTTAGTTTCTATCTATTAATTTCAGAGACATTCCCATTTACCTACCTATTTTACATGTTTCCATTTTTAGCTAAATTTTTGTATTTGACATGTTTGAGATAACCCAACCCAAAGCGATCCACTTGTATATAGACAGGTGGAGCTGCCACCTTTAAACTTTGTATTGCTGTGTTCTATTTTTCTTCCGAATATGTTTGCCAATTCATTATTGCTTTCGGATGTAGTTGGCAAAAGAAGGTTCTGGATTATCCACTGCACAACTTTCTCCAAATGCTGTTGGAAAAGTTCCGCCAAACTCTGAAAAGCGTGCAAGCACATCTCCTGTTGGACCCAAACCATCTGCCCATCATGTGAAATCAACAACAATTCCTAAAAATGGTCCTTCAGAAAATATCTATGATGGTAAGATCATTTTCTTGCAATCATTTTCGCTGTTTTATTTCTCAGTAAACAAGTTACTTCCCATAAATGTTGCAGTCAAAGCGATCCGGGTCAAGGATCTGCCACCAAAAATGACACAGGAATCACTACTAGAGGTGGTAAAGAAGTTTGGTCCGGTCAAACTGAAAAATATCCAGATCAAAGAATATTCACAGGTTCGTAATAAGATTTACCTTTTATGGCAAAGTATGGGTGACAAATTGAACTCATTCACATATGAATGGGTTGATCTTGGTTGTGTTTCAACACGAACATGTCAAATTAGAAAAGTTAGTGAAAGTCGCCCAAAAGTATATTCTTATGCATATACATTGCTTTTATCTAAAGATTCAGACTATTATTGTTTGCCCAATAATAGTTGGGCATATAATGTCAGTTATTAGCACCGTACTTAGGGTAGTGGTGGTCCACTTTGGTAATCATATTTAATATTGTTGTGACTTGCTAATTATACTTTTTTTTTAAATCGTCTAATTTGGTAATTTGATCACTTGGATGGGCTTGTTTCTTGCTTGTGTAACATTTATTTTTGATGAGTGGCTTATAGCTAAATTACCAAGCTATTCCATTTTAGTAAAGGGTAACTACAAAACTAGCCTATTTCTGATGAGGTGGCTTTTCATGTATAATGCAATCCATTAAATTACCAAACTAGCCATTTTAGAAAAGTATAACCACCATATCCATATATTACTGAGTATAGTCACCAAAACAAATGACCTACTTAAGTACATTGCCATTATGATATTAGCCTAATAAGTTACCTATCAATTATTTCTAAACCTCTAGACAAAAAGGTGTTGTTAGTCAACCCAACCTGATAAATGGTTTTGACAAATTCAACGCCTTGGTGCACCTGCGGGTCAATGTAGAAATTTGCTAATTCTAGTGCTCTCTTTTCAGGATGGATATCGTTATGCATTTGTTGAATTTGATAACCCCAAATCTGCCCATACTGCAGTGGAGGTACGATAAATTACATATGGAATAATAAAACTTGTCTGTTCTATTTATACTTGTCTATTCTATTTATTTTTAATAATTATAATTCTTCAGGTACTGTTTGATTAGTGATAATAACATCATTCTTATATTATAAAGTTGGTTTAATACTTTGATTGATCCGTAACTAATATAACATCAGTAGTTTCTGTTTATCATACATAATCAGAATGTTTTAGCTTGCGTGTAACGAAAAAGAAACAGCGTTTAATTAATTAATTAATTTTTTAAAGTTTTTTTTATCACATCACTCCAGGCTCGCTTCATCCGACTTGAGGAAAGAGTATGTGAAATTCAGTATAAGAAAATTTCTAATCAAGGTTAGTGTATAAATGCCATCCCCTTTTTATCTTTTAGCTATTCTTATGTTATGCATCATATATGCAAATATAACAGTCATATGTTATACTTCATTCACTCAATTGGGACATGTATCCGGGTATGGGATCGAATATTGGATTGAATTATTGTTTTTTTTGGAGTTGTGACATTCGTTGATACACGCCACCCGAACCGATCACATACCCATATTACCAAACGTCCAAACCAATATATTAATATTTGAAATTACCGTTTATACAAAACTATTTCCTCCCATACATGATTGTATACCTGCTACAAGTATAATATTCATTATCTGGTTGTTATGATTTTGATTTTGCCAAATTGCCCTCACAGGAGGTAATAATCACATGGGGAGGCCGCCACAAGGACGCGTAGGAAATAGAAATGAAAATTTCTGGGGCCGTGAGGGTGAAGGGCGTAGCAATGGCAACTGGGGAAACAAGCACAATGATCATGAGAACTCTGGTCAACATTCTGGTCAAACCCGAGAGTATAACCATAGGCGCAACCGTTACTCTCAAGATCGCCCGTGACTCAACTTCTCGAAAGGATCCATCAAAATGGATCAAAAACCGGTAAACTTTTAAAGTTATTTGGAATGTTTTTATGGTTTTCGTCTTTTCTGTTTGGTCTGAATCAAAGAACCTTTGTTGAAATGTTTCTTGCTTTTCGGTACTTTTAAGGGTATACCTACAATGATACCTAAAAAACTTTGGGTCTTCGGATCGTTTATAGATTTTATGGTTTTAGACTTTTAGTTGACTTTTATGTTGTTATGATGTTAATCTTTTGGTTAAGTCATTTATATAGATAAGTAGACACCAATGTCCAAATTCAAAATCTATGTACAAGCCTATGTTTTAGGGCTATACTTGTGTTTTCATTGCAAGGGGTGGACTTGATAGATGTTCATATGCTATATAAGTATGGTCCGACGCCCCCTAACCCTACATACGCTAGCATTATGTCGGTCTGCCTTTTATTTGTGGTTGCATTAGGTTTTTATGAGTTTTGACTTGATAGATGTTCATATGCTATATAAGTATGGTCCGACGCCCCCGAACCCTGCATACACTAGCATTGTATCTTCGGTCTGCCTTTTATTTGTGGTTGCATTAGTTTTTTTTGAGTTTTGACTTGATAGATGTTCATATGCTTCTATATTGTGCTTAATTGACTTGGAGGTAATGGTTAAAAACATGTTATGGTTATAACATACCAATATTTTAGTACATGGTGAAATGGGTCAGGTAAAACTGACTTGAAAACATTTTTGTCCAATTTAGTAGATAATTATCAGGGACTATATACAACAATAAGTTTTAGTTATTTGTATAAAACTAGTCTTTTTACCCGTTGTGCGTTGTAGAGACATTGTTTACAGTGTGACAAAAATGTAGGTTACAATCCACCCGACTTGTTTTCGGACTAATTAATGCTGAAACGTAGAATATCTCCAATTTATACATTTGAATGAAAATGTATTAAATTTGACCCGATTTTTTTCCTAACAAAATTTATGTTGAAACATATATTTACAATCGACCCGGCTTGTTTACGAACTAAATTTACGTCAAAAAGTAGAGTAAATGCAAATGTTTTTTACTATAATCAAATATTATAAATTAGGATTAGTAAATTTATGGAAATTAAATTGGAGATATGATCAAGACTTTTATAAACGTGGTGAAAACAAAAATGGCTAGAACAAAAGGAAGGATGATTTGGTTATTTCACAAAAGGTTTGAGAAAAAAGAGATAAAAAATGTTGTATGTAAGTTTTAAACTTGAGACAACACCTTCAGAAAAAGGAGTCTTATCGATTGATGTAGATTAAGACTTTAGTTATTTTGTCAACTATTTATATTATGTACTTAACTTGACCTTTAAAGTTAAGTATAAGTATAATTGGTTCAATAGATTTTGAATATTAAAATTAAAATTTGCTTGACTTTTTAACATGCTTGACCGGTTGACTTAATTTTACATGACTTTTAGCCCAGTCTTTTAGAAGAACACGTAAAAACCTGATCAGGACTCATGTCACACTTCTTTTTGTTAAGTGAATGATTTAAACATAAACAAAGTAGTAGAATATAGCATTACTAATCACTTCTTTATAGGCATATCATCATGTTGTTGATTTGGGTAAATGATTTCAGATGTTAGAAGCCGAAATGAATTGTGGAGAGTGGGTAGTTAAGGTGATTTGAGTTGTGCTTTTATTATTTTGTACAGATTTAAGTAAAAATAAGATTACAGTGAATTATTGGTTGATTTAATTTAAATGGTTTAAATTGTGTTTCTTGATGTTAAACGAAAAAATGCATAACCTCTTACACTCTCTTTTCATTCACCATACTCTATAAATAAATAAGCTTTGAGTTGACTAATTTAATCCATTTGATAAAAATATCATGTCTAGCCCATTTAATAAATGTGCAACGATCATGTTGTTATAAAATCAAAACGCATAATATCTAACACCAATCTCTTAACCCACTTAACCCACCTATTTACAAAACACCACAATTTACAAACCACTTAACCTGTTTACAACAAATCAAATCGTTTACAACTGTTTTAATACATCAATCCATTTGACCTGTTCAAATAAGCATATATTACACATATGGGGTTCAAATTACATGGTTGTAAGTGTGTCTATATCCATATGAATAAATATTTTTTTCTATACATGTTCAAATAACCTTTTCAACATTCAATATGGTATGATTAACACCTCTAGTGAAGTTGACACATCTAGAAAAGTAAACCAACTGTAAAAGATCTAGTAGAACCTCCATAGTAAATGATTGAAGCTAATAGTTAAAAAAAATTTTGTTAAAATATTATTATCACTTATATAATATATTTAAAGATTGTAAAGATTATAAAATGTAAAAGGTTTCATAGGTTTCCATTAAATTCGGGGATCCCTATAACTTTGCATTATTTAATCTACCAGCAGAACCATGTGTTGATTTGAAACAATGTTCTTGCTGCATGACGTGGCAGAATATAAAAGTAAGCCTAACATTAATATTTTGACACGTGGCGGACTTTTTTAATCATCCTATTATTTGTTGACACGTAGCATCATCTCACTGAACCTAGACAACTTTTTCCCCCAAATAATAATATAAAATTAGACTTACGTGTCAGCACTGCCCCTCTTTTGTCTTCGTCTTTGGTACTTTCCTTGTATGTCTCCAAGGGCAATTTCGTCATTTAATTATAGTTTTGTATTGATATAAAATACACCCATCCACTTTGCATGTTTTCAAAGTGTACCCCTGAAAATAAATATGTTTTGACGGTTTGGTCAGTTAACTTTTGACTTGTAACTCGATCGTTGAATATGTTTGAGAAGTTGATAGGTTCGGGTTCAAGCCAAGTGAGAGCAAAAGATAGAACA
>BJCN01331616.1:9004-22230 GCA_018326445.1 Flaveria brownii
AAGAAAAAGAAAGATGTGTCCTCGTTCTCTAAAAGTCAGTGGGTTGAGTTCTTGATGAGTGATATCTCTAGGAAACTCAAGCCAGAAAAGGCTTGGGTCTCCAACCTGAACTAATAATTTCCATTTTTGTGCAGGTTGTCCGTTACAGCGCTATCACTAATACCTAGATTATTGATAGTGGGGCTTCCAGGCATATGACAAGGAATTCGTCTTTCTTTTCAACATCAGGAAAATTAAAGGGGACATGTATCGTTTGCAGGAAACAAAGGAGGGTATATCACTGCACAAGGAGAAGTGGGAAACGAGAAGGTAAAGTTTGACAAGGTCAACTACGTTCAGCAATTGCAAAACAACTTACTTTCTGTTTCCTAAATTTGTGATAAGGTATTTAAGGTTGTTTTTGACAATAAGAAGTGTCACATACTTAAGATGGAGTATGTCATCCCGGAGGAAAAAATTCTAATGTCGGCATTAAGATACAACGACCTGTATGTCTTGGACCTATCAAAAGCCTCCACAACTAAGTATACTGCTCAGTGTTTCTTGTCAAAAGCAACTGAAAAGGATTCAGTTTCCTGGTGCAGGAGAATGGGACACATCAATCCCAGGAAGATGAATCATCTGGTTCATAATGATATGGTGGATGGAGTTACTGTCAAGAACTTCCAGCTTCTAGACTTCTGCATCGCATGCAAGAAAGGAAAATAGACAAGGAAGTCTCATAAGTCAAAGAAAGTTAATTCTATCTAGATTGCTCTTGATCTTCTACATATGGATCTGTTTGGCCCTGTCAGCATAAAGAGCATAGCTGGTGATTGGTAACGCTTTGTGGTGATGGATGACTACTCAAGATTCTCTTGGGTGATGTTTCTGAAAGTGAAATCAGAAACATTTGAATCATTCAAACATCTTGTTACCACATTGGAGTCACTCTACAAGCTGAAAGTTAGGAAAATACGTTCAGATAACGGGACCGAATTCAAGAATCAGTGGATGGAGGCATTCTGTCGTGAGAAAGGGATTGTTCATCAATCCTCCTCTGCCTACACTCCACAGATGAATGGCGTTGCTGAATGGAAAAACAGGAGCATGATAGAAACTGCAAGGACTATGCTAGCTGACTCAAAACTGCCAGTTCAATTTTGGAACGAGGCAGTGGCTAATGCATGTTACACTCTAAATCGGGTCTGGATTTAACAGCAAATGCGGGACTACGGTTTGAAATTCTCTAACACCCTTATATTTGTTGATAATTCTGTTGCTATTGCTGTCACCAAAAATCTAGTCCAACATCTCAAAACTAAACATATCGGTATTAAATATCACTTTATACGTGACTGTTTTGAAAAACAATTAATCGATGTTGTCAAAATAAACACGGATTTCCAACGCGCCGAACTCTATAAAAAAACTTTTGATAAACCTTGATTTCAGTTCTATTAGTGGTCAATGGTATTAAAAAGAAAGATGATGTGATTCCAGATAAATCAATTTCATAGTCCGACTCTATGTTTTATTTTTTTATTTTTCTTTATTTTCTTTTATTCTTTCTGTCATTAAAAATTCAAAAACACAATGATTTTTGGTTTTAGAATTTTATAGGGAGAATAGTTTTAGTTTCAGTAGTTAGTATTTAATTACTAAAAAAACGAGTGCTGGTAGATAAGCTGAAAAGCAAAGACATCACATCTATGAGATTGATTTAACTTAATGGAAAATGATAGTACACATGCATTGAATTGTTTGGGAAACCAAAAGATTTAAAACGTTCTAAAATGTTATATTCAAAGTTACAGAAAATTATAAGTCTAAGAAGTCAAAGCCTAATGAGTTGAAAAATGATAGTAAGCTAGTCCGCTACTATGGTTACATAGAGAAAGTAGATCTAGGGGTTGCTAGTCCATCATATGATGTGTCTGTAGATTCAACACAACAGATAAGTAGACTTCATTGGTGAACAAATGTGAAACTAAATCACACAACAAGCTGTGGGTTCCCATCTCATCCCTGGTTAACAAAATCAACTTATTTCCAAAAAGGGGTGAAGAGCTAAATGAACGCCACAAATGTGTACGGATGACCATAGAAATGAGCAAAAAGCATGAAAAATGTGAAATGCAATCAAGCTAATGACAAATGTTGTTGGTGCGTTATATGTAAAATAAAGTTGCTCTAACAAGAAGATAGGTTGTGTGCCTCCCTGCTATGCGATGACACTGACCTGAGGATAAACACAACCTAAATATTCTAGAATTCATTGTTGTTTGCACCTCTCTGTTGTGTGATGGCACAGACCTGAGGCTTGGCATCTCTTTGAAAGCTCTTAGAATAGTTTCTTCTTGTCAAAAACCCGTAGACCGCTCAAAATTCTCCTGAGGAAAAGTTGATTACCATATGCGTGTGGGATCCACAAATGCTTGTTGAAATAATAAACTTAAATAATCACCAATGTATGTCAAAAATCTATGTATGGATTTTGATGGACAAATATACTGACAATCATCGTGGTAGCATTCCCCGATGGTCAAAATCAACATGTGATACATAACAGCTCTATCATGATTTCCTGTTAGTGCTCACGACTCTTAGATGAATAAGACTTTGTAATTGGTAAATATAACATCCTTTGTATTTACATATATATAAAAGGTCCCAAATGATTATGTTTATGCATGTATGATTCCATAAAAATCTTTCTAGATAAGATGTAAATGCTTGATATTGTTCTGTTCAGGGGGAGAAATCGTTTAAGGAAAGTTAAAATTTTTTCAAACCACCTCAAATGAAAAATACAAAAAGATTTTCTTAATTTAGTTTGTTTAAAGTTTTTCTTAGTTTAGTTATATTTGTATCGAGTCGATTTCGGACAATGTAACAATACGAAATCTATGAATGTCACAAATTGGACCTAACGTTAATCTGATAAAGGCTTGTTTCTGGAATGTTAAAAGGATCACGTTTGAGGTGATCACAAGATTTTAAAGTTAAAAGGATCACGTCTGAGGTGATCAAATAGTTTTCAAGTAAAAGGATCATGTAAGGCCCTATTCCCAGGTACCTCATAGTTGGTCATTCATCGCACATAAAACATACAATTTATTTACAAGAACGCAGCAAAAATTAATTGAAACCATTTCATATATTTTAATGATATCTTTTGCAACATAATACAATACATTTAACTATTTCAAAACATTATAAATTGCATTACATCACAAAAACGTCATTATTATATGAATGGAATGTCATCCCAAAAATGCCAAGTAGCCGCCTCGTGCCATCCTCAGCAACTTTTACCTGCCAACTGGAAAACACATAAAAGTTAGTGTTGCTGAGTGAGTTCTAGTTTTATAAATAAAATACTTTACTTTCGTTAAAACCTTTCTTTACTTTCTTACGCGATCATGCATCATACGTACAGATAGAGAATATTACTTTTACTTTCATTAACATTCATTATTCATCATCATATTCATAGCATGCTTCATTTCATGGTTTTTGTTAACATTCTCTTACTTTCATTCTCATTCTTTCGTAAGTTACGTCGTTCTTTTACATTCATATGGATTGATGAACAATACCCCGAACATTATGCACGAAGTTGATGCTGGACCTGTGGTAATTAAACCACGAACATTGTACATGAAGCTGATCCAGTCACCTAGGGCAAGTCATCTCTCCCGTTCATTCAAACCAATTGGTCCTACCCCGAACATTGTGCACGAAGCTGATGCTGGACCTGTGATAATTAAACCATGAACATTGTGCACGAAGCTGATCCAGTCACCTAGGGGATACCAAAGGTCCTTGTCAATCTCAATGATTGACCCTGTGTGCATCCTTTGGGGTAGCTAACCCGCATCACAGTTGAGATAACGACAACATGGTCGTGCACCTCCTTTCATTTTGCTTGGAAGCCATTCTTTCATTCATTACGTTTTACTTTTTATCATTGCTATCTTTCATTTCGTTACATTATTCTACGTTCTTTCATTCATTCATTGTACTACATAAAGTCATAACATAATATATAACATATTTTTTATCATAATATAAATATGGTTAATCATCACTAAAAGATAAGACGTTATACATACCATACATCATCCCTACATTCCATAACCCTAAAACATTCCATAGTCATGCTTATAATGGGTAATTATTGCCCATAAGTCAAACCCGGTCAAAACCCTAGACTTTATGTTTTTCCTAAAATTTCAGAATATTCTAAGTGTCTAGACGCATGGGCACTATTTGGGTGTTTCTGCCCTGTTCAGACGTTTTGCCACTATGCAGACGTCTAGACTTACACTTGGTCATTTTTCACTTAGACGCATGGGCCTATTTAGGCGCATGGGCACTATTCAGGCATTTGGGCCAACACTTAGTAAATCTGGTAAATAATCTAGACAGTTGGGCACTATTCAGCCGCATGGGCCTGACTTAGACGCATGGGCACTTAGGCGGTTGGGCACTGTTCAGACGTTTGGACTTTTGGGCGGTTGGGAACACTTTGAAAATTAAACCGTTGGACGCATGGTTTACTGTTCAGACGTTTGAGTAATTAACTTTTACTATTCAGCTTATTTTCAGTCCCAAATTCAAATCTAACATGTTCTAAGCTTAGTTCTTACATTCTAAGCAACAAAATACATACTTAGTCATAACCATAACATTGTTTACACCCAAAACATACACCCACCCACATACACATTTACACACACACACATGGGTGGAAATTTATTTCTATAAAAACATACACACATGTATTTTCCAGCCCCAAAATTGTTAAAAACATGTTAAAAGGGGGATTCTAGAACTCACCTTAGCTGCTTTTGGGTTTAAACCCTTCTCTTGAGCTTTCTCAGCCATGTTTAACACCTAAAACCCACACACATACGCACCCGAACATACAATAACACTTTTAAGCATATGACCGAGTCTATAACTATTTATAACATCACAAAACCAAGAATTCTTACCAAAAACCTCGAATTCTCTTGTTTCTTCTACAACTTCCGAGAGTTTTCTGCTCTCTCTCTCTCTAGAACGAAATGGAAGAAGTGTGTGTGCAGGAAAGAGTGGGCGGCCATGCCCACTTTTGTACCAACTTTTTGATATTTTGCCTTTTTGACACTTTTAACCCCTCTACTTGGATTATCTTACATTTTCTTTCTTTTTCCTTTACTTTTATTGCTTCTTCATATCTTTTAAAATGACCGAGTGTTACAGATCACGTCTGAGGTGATCAAACAGTTTTGATTAAAAAGATAACGTCTGAGGTGATCAAAAGTTTTCAGTTAAAAGGATCATGTCTGAGATGATCAATGGTCACAATGTCATATATAAAATTCAAGTTTTGAAAAGCTGGGAAAAGTGAAGTCAAACTAATAAGAATGAGCCAATCGTATGATTTGATCATAAGTATGGAACAATCAGACAATTGGACCATAAGTATGGACCAATCGCACGAATGGACCATGAGTATGAGAAAATCACATGATTGGACCATGAGTATGGGTTAAAGTATACGATTGGATCACAAGAATGAACCAATCGTACGACTGGCTGAAGGAGTTTAAGTCAGTCGTACGACTGAACCTCAGTCGCACGAATGAATCATGCGTATTGGTCCAATCGCATGACTAAAAAACAAACCAGTATAAAAAAGGGCTCAGTCGGTCGTGACCTTCCACTTGATTTCAAAAACTCTCAAAAACCGCCGACTGCCCAACCCACCACTTTCAAATTTTTCTCCTTGATTGTCATTGATATTGCACTACTGATCGATTATTGTCCATCTACAGATACTATGAGACTGAAATGGTGACTAATAAGGATGATTAATCGAACCAAACTATTCGAATGGGTTAAAACAAGAACCGAGACAATAAACCCTAAAATAGAACACTTCGAATACTTTCATACCCTAGCCGTCCAGAGCGTCGCGAGTCGCCTATCCAAGTTCATAGTTCGTTCCTGATCGATTCCAACTCATTCTTAACATTTGTTTCATCGTTAGATTGATCAGATTGTTCATTCTCACTGATTGGATCGCCAATCAAACAGAATTCCATGCTATTTGTCAGTTCTTCCACCTCTGCCACCACCACTTTTCCTCACTCTACAACCACCACTACCACCACTACAGCCACTACTACTCCCACCACCACTCATACATTCACACCTACCTCACCCACGATACCCATATCTGCTCCACCACAACCCAGTTCCATCCTTACTCCCATATACACCACAGCCACCACTACACCATCTATACCCCAACCTGGCACATCCACCCAGATCCCACCTCCACAGGGATCGACTCTACCTACTGTTGGGTTAGAGGAGCAGTTGACAAGCCTCAACAAGCTGGTCCAATCAAACAGAATTCCACGCTATTTGAAGAACAAATTTCTTCTGAAATCAATGAAGTCTCGGAAGATTTTTTCTCTTATGAATAAAACTTCTTAGTTTTAATCTCTTTGTCTTAAATTTATTCTTTTATGAATAAAACATCCAGATTTCAAAGTTTATCCATTTGCGTTAATTTTGTCTTAAATTCCTCTTTATATATATATATATATATATATATATATATATATATATATATATATATATAGATATATATATATAGATAGATAGATAGACACACACATACACACACACACTCAATAGTTCCCCCTCTTTCATTTTTCTATTCATCTACAAAATTTTCTAACCTAAATTCACTCATAAACCGCCTTTGTTCTTACCTTTCTTCACCGCAAAGCTACTCACAAATGGCCAACCCTGATCCAAGAAACCAACATGATTTTCCATGCATTTACACAGGCAACACAATCAGGTTGCTCTGCTAAACTCTGAGAATGATCCTGGTTTCTCAGATATTTGGCGATTTTTGACTCTATCCAACTACTTCACTTCCCTTAGCATAGATCCTCCACTTTATGAAGATCAACTCTTGGAGTTTTGGAGGACCTGCCAAGAGTCACTATGGACGGGGACAAGGCACTATCAGCCATGGTGCAGGGGAGGACAATCTTCATCACTCCAGCCTCAATTAACACTCATCTTAGGCTGGATGATGTAGAAGGTGACTTGTCCTTCCCTAAGTTTGCTGTCAACCAGTCCTTTAGGCAAATAGGCTATGAAGGTTATTATCTCATAAGAACCTTTAGAAAAGGAAAGGTCTCCTTCAGTGGAAGTACCTCCTCTATGTGGTCATCCACTATCTATCTAACAACCATGGAGGGTGGGACCAAATTCCAGAGGACCTTTCCCACATAGTCCAGGGATGGTTCAGGGTTCAAGTTTAGGTATTCTTAGTTTGTATATACCAATTTAATTGCTAACTTAGACTCCTTAGGATATTACATATTCCCTAGATATGTGGAGCACATTCTTAACTGTGAATTGCGCTCACAGTTAAGGCGAACAAGTAATGTTCTTAAAATAGAACATAGGAAGCCGACATCTTCAAAACTATGAGAAAGCCTACTGTGGGCTTCTCATGGATAGAAACAACCATTGTCCTAAAAATGTTAGAGCTCATCGCTCAAGGTGACAACCTAGCAGCGCCAGCTAGTGTTGAACCCACACCTTCCACTTATTAACCACCCAAATAGCCTCAAATAACCATCACCTACACAAGAAAATCCAAACGAACCTCTACACAGGCTACTCAGCTTACGCAGGCCCCTATATCCTTACTAATGTAGGAGGAAGTAGACACTAGAGCTCCCACTTCCCCTGAGGAGCAAACCACTCCTATCTCTTCAAATATTAGTACTGAGGTTCCTCATGCTTAGCTTGATGAACTCACAACCCCAACAATCGTTAGTCTTCACTCAAAGTCTCAAAACTCTAGTGAACAACCTTTAGGGGAAATTTACCATCCCCAACCTATAGACCTCAACCGACCCATACCCAACCTAGAATTCTATAATGATGAAGACATAGGATTTAGTGAGTACCATGAGTCTTCTTCACCTCTACTTAAGGGGTGGTGAGTACTCCTGCATCACCCATGTCTAGCTCACATCATCCACCCACTACTGAGGTGGATCTCCCTGAACAAGTTCAGGATTTCCATATGGAAGAGGCTCTCACTTCAGCAAGTAACTACATCTTTAAGACCTCAACCATGGCAACCCAGTCCCTTTATACTTCAACTGAAGCTGTCATAGTGCAGGGGAAATCTAGCAGCAAAGAATATAATGCTGGTGATGAGGAAGAAGACTTTGGTCCTATTCTCTCATACCCTCATGATTCTTCTGATGAAGATGAGAGGAGTCCAAAAATAAAGGTACAAACACTGACCAAATCTTGCACCTATTTAGTCTCAAAGATTAGTCACCTAGAATCTCAGGTGATTACCTTATAAAGAAGGGTCAATGACCAGTAACTTAAGATCACCGATCTCAAGGGTAGGCTAGCTGAGAGACCACTTAAAAGGACTCAACTATGTCCATAAGAACCTGTAGATGTGGTGGACTGAACCTCCAGCTCACCTATGCAAGAAGGTGATGCTACCAAAAAGGGGGAAAAAGTCCTAACAATCATAGAACCTGGGAGTTTTTCTCAGAGCATGGACATTAAGGATTCACCACCCTCACTTATGATTGTCCATACTCAACAACTTCCTCAAGTCCACATTGATATGGACTCACTCGTACAAAGTTTGTTTGAGGTGGGTATACCAAGGGCTATGCCTACCTTATCTCATCACACTGAGAATCCAATTATAGGATGGAGGTATGACATGGATAGAACACCTCTGGTAATCTATAGATCTCAAGGGCAAAAGGAAATCTTCAACATCTTTAACCTGAGATTCTATGAGAGCACCTATCTTATTGATCTTCCACTTTCCATTCCAAGTCAAAACAAGCAAAATGTAAGGTTAGCAGGCAAAACTATTGGTCAACTGGATGTTGAGGTGGACCCTAAAATTAGCTTCGAAGGGGAAACCTTGACTGAAGGAAAAGTAGTTGAGCCTATGAACCTTGAGATAGGAACATCTTCAGCACCCATTACCTTTAGTGAGACACCAATTAGTGAAGGTGCTTCACAACCTCTCTCATACTAGAGCTTAAGTGCTAAACCAAGCAATGAAGGCCAAAGCTCACTCCACTTTTTGTCGCCAAGGCCTGTGAGTGACAAAGGGAAAAAGAAACTGACTCTTGAGGAGATTAAGGAAGAGGAGAGAGAAGAAGAGGAAGCTAAGAGGCCTGTGAGGAACCCCCAGGCTTCATGGAAGATGCAATCAGGGCTGCCCCGAGGCCAAACACTCAAGATGATAAGTTGAGGGCCGCCAGATTAAATTTCTTGGGGACCAGGAGCTATAATATTGATGAACTCATCTCTCTTCCCTTTCATATTGAGTTGTTAAAGGAAATGAAGGAGGCAAAGGGTGCAAAATTGATCCTTAAGATCAAGAAGAAAGGGCGAGGAAAAGACTATACAAACTTGCTCCTACCCTCTCCCCAATTCAATAAAGCCTTGAGACAGAGGCTATGGAAACTCAACAAACTTAGGTAGACAAAGAAGCAGACAGACAAAACATGATCAGCTACTTGAGTGACATAAGCCTCTATCAGGCATCTGTACTTCTTCCCTTATCCTATGAATACATAGAATTTGAGTAACTCAAGCAGCTTGAGCAATAAATGATAAAAGAACAAAAGGTTGCTATGAGGAAGATGAAGGAAGAAGCTGCAAAGTCCAGAGTCATCATACAAAAGAGCCAAAAGAAGTTTGATGATAGGCAAAGGATGATGAGCTTCTTGAAGCTGTATGGATTCTTTGGAACGAGGCTTGGTCCAATGTCTCTATCTATTATGGATAACCATATTAGAGTGATCAAGCAGAAGATTAAAAAGAGGGAGCTTGTTAACTTGCATTCTCTACCAAGTCGAGCTCCTCCTGAAGTTGAGGTCAAGGTCGAACCCTAAGAGACAACACAACCTAGATCTAGTGTTGGACCTCATCTAACTTCATCTTCTAATCCACAAGAAGGTCATGATTACTCTTCTTCTGAATCTGTAAGGGAAGAGGACCCAACTAAGAAAGACACACATTAACAACCTAGTATTGAAAGTCGGTCTTCTTAGTCAAAGACTATAAAGAGGAGGAAAATGATGGCCATGAAGAGGGACACTAAGAAGAAGAAGAAAAAGTCCAAGGCATTCACCTCTATGCCTTAGGATGAGTTAGAGCATCCTGGGGTAGCCCAAGAAGAGGTTGCTCAACCAAGTCCAATACAAGTAGAGCCTCTTGCAGTTGGGAGACCCATCCTGTCCTGGACTTTTGCTACAGATTGATAGTATGTCATTAGAAATCAAGGAGGTCAAGATGTCTATTTCTAGAAATACATGCTTGATCTTCCTCTACATGATCTCTATGACATGAGGAGGTACTATGATAGTCCAAAGATTACTAACCAATTGATGAAGAAAGGAATGGTCTTGATCCTGATAAGGATTGTATATATCTAAGTAACTTTCTCTGTTTTAGTAGCATCAGCATGGGGGGGTTTGTAAGGTTTATACTTAAAGGCTGATGCAACCAAAGAAACCAAAGAGCTTCCAGTATGCATGCTTGAAGTACAAACTAGAGTTACTTTGGAAGTTTTACACTACTCAGAGAAAATATTCGAAGTGTAAAATCTTCCAAAGCCAAAGATGAAGTCTTCCAAATGTTTAAAGACAAAGTCTTCGGAAGCCAAAAGACTGAAGACTGATTTCTTTGGAAGACAGATAAGACATGCTTTCTCTGATCACCTTTTGACAGAATGCTGAACAACTTTTCACTGCCACTCTGAAGACTCGTCAACTTATACAAGTTGGTGAAAAGGTCCATGCTTTTTGTCAACTGTAGATTATGGTCATTGGTTTGTAACTTTCTACTTTGTACCTTTTATTCTTTATGTAATAGAATAGAATGTGAGCTATGCCATGTCATAGTCACAAGTCAAAAGACAATCTGCCTTTTGACTGTATATTGATCTTATTGTCTAGATTAGTGTTTCCAGCTGGCTTTCAAAGTATAGAAAGTTGTAGGATGTAATATAAAGTAACTCATGTTCTTGGATTTATTTGTATGCTTTGTAACACTTGTAATTGAACTTGAGAGCAAAATATACATCATTCTTGAAAACCATACTTATCTTGTTCTTGTTCTTTGTTCTGTCTCATTACTTACTTGTGTTCTTAGTATCATTTACTAAAACGCGATTCTCTATTAGATATGTTAAGTGTTCTAACACTCTTCTCATTCTGAATTTGATTGTATTGACCATCCTTCAAACGATCCTGCAAGGTGATTAGAGAAAGCATGTCTTCTCTGTCTTTGGAAGAAATCAGTATTCGGCTTCGTAAGACTTTGTCTCTGAAACTTCGGAAGACTTTATCTTTGTCTTCAGAATATTTTACACTTAGTATATTTACCTGAGTTATGTAAAATCTTTTGAAGTACCTTCCTTGTACTTCAATAGTGCATGTTGAGAGTTCTTTGATTGCATCAGCCTCTAAGTTTAATCTTTACACATGATGTCAAATGTTGAAAATCTTGTTTTTGTTAATATTCTAAAACATTATGCCAGTAAACATTTGTGATAGGATTTATTAGGAGAAGTGTTAGACAATTTATGAGAGATTAAATGTTAAATATTCTATTAATAAACATTCAGAAAGTTCAAATTTATCTTCTCAAGACTAGGTAGCGGAGGAGAGTTTATAACAAAAAAGAAAGTTCAAATTTTCCTCGCTTTAGACCTCTGGAAACGTTAAGCCGGCCATGTTAGTTAGTGAAGTTTTTCTTTACTGTTACATCTTAGTTCAAGTTAATTTAATTAAAATAATCTCACCGATACCAACTAGTAGAGAAAGATTCAAATAAAAATTCTTATAAAACTAAAAAGTTTAAGAAGTAACATCAAACAACCACCTTCTTAATTAATAGTTTAGATCAAATTGTAAGAAAAAGTTTGTTATAGGGATATTTTAGGAATAACCACTTTTATTGATTTTTTGCAAGTTCCCCCATTTTTTTAAACATTCATCATTTATATTCGATATTATTTTTTTATTAAAATTACACCATAAAAACGAGTGTTTTTTATCTTTGAATACAAGTACAATATTGTTATATAAAAAGATAAAAAATTAATGTTTTTAAGCTCATATCTCGTTATTGTGTCTTTAGTGCAGTTCATTGGATCTTTTTATGGTTATTGTTTAATTTTGAATAATATTTTGTTTTTTTCTAAAATGATGAATTTAAAAAAACATAATGATTGAATAACATTATTGTGTATCTATAATATATAAAATACAATAATAAATTAATAATTAATTGATCTAATACATTAAAAAAATGACAACATAACACAATGTCTCATTATGTCTTTCGATCGTCATTATATTATCTTTAATAATATGAGTTTTGAAAAATACATCGTTAAAATAAAATCATTGTGTATTTCTAATGGTAAAACACAATGAATAATATTAAGTCGATATAATCTATGAAAAACAATAACAAAAATAACACATTGTGTTATCTTCAACACTGTAATATTTGAAAATTAGATTGGTGAAAGGATATCATTATGTCCTCTAATGGTAAAACATAATGTAGATAACAAGTTTATTAATTATAAAAAAATGACAAAAATAACACAAAGTGATCTAAAATGTAAAACACAATGATTAATACACATAACAAATGATATAAAATATATGACACAATAAACTGATATTGACACAATGAATGTATAAGACACAATAAGCTGACGTATTTGACACAATGACCAAAATGTCATTCTTTATAAAATAATAGAATGATACGTGTTAAACCCACATCCTTTTTAGCTTTTTTAGATTAAATATCTTTTTTTAGTATAACCCTACCCAACTTAATATTTTTTATCTAGCTCATTTATTTTTCAAATGGCAATTTATAAAATGTTTCATAAAATTTGAATAATGAAATTACCCCCTTAAACTTTATATATATATATATATATATATATATACATATATATATACATATACATATATATATATGTGTATATATATATATGTATATATATATATATGTATATGTATATATATGTATGTATATATATGTATGTATATATATGTATGTATATATATATATATATATGTATGTATATATGTTGGACCTAAAGAACCAATGAGCCTGATTGGAGAAACCTCTAC
>BJCN01331632.1:3003-15011 GCA_018326445.1 Flaveria brownii
GGGGGGGGGGGGAATTTGAGGACAATTTATTATATTTATTCAATTATTTTAAGGTTACACACTATTTGTTAACGGCCAGGCACCAACTATAGCAGCAGCAGCGTATCTAAGGATGGCAGGGAGGCCTCCTGTTCTTCCTTCCAACAACCTGTCTTACTCAGAGAACTTCTTATACATGCTAGATTCATTGTAAATAATATTATCACCTATTTTTGTTATGAAAATAGTATCATTTCCTATTTTGATCATGGACATGAAACTGAGATATACACTTTATGAACGTGCAGAGGTGACAAGTCTTATAAGCCAAATCCTAGACTTGCTCGAGTACTCGATATTCTCTTTATTTTACATGCTGAACATGAGATGAACTGCTCCACTGCAGCAGCAAGACATTTGGCATCAAGGTCACCCATTTATTTTCATATAACTGCTGCTGCAGCCTTGTGTTATACTCCATGAATCTCAAATTGTCAATACACGATACAGTTTAATATATGTACAATTGAAGCTGATTTTTATTAACAATAAGCAAGTTTTACCTACCGTTAATGCATTTAAGATATGGTAAACTTGCAAGATTTATTGGTAAGTTAAGGGTATAATGGGAAAAGTAGTAACTTAAACTATCAACTATTGAAATTGGACAATTATATTGGGGCAAATTAATATAGACGTATAAACAATAGTTTTGGGTTGTGTATGCAGTGGTGTTGATGTATACACAGCTCTTGCTGGAGCAGTTGGAGCATTATATGGGCCTCTTCATGGTGGAGCCAATGAGGTATGCTTAAAGATGGGCGGGTAGTGTTTTATGTCAAAGTTATTATCCTTTTTATTGCCTGTTGCGTTGAGTTGGCCTGCAAATACCTTTTGTCATATTTTAGACTTCCTATATATTGTTAATGCATTTAATACGATTACATAAATTAAATTATTGCGGTAATAAGCTCAAATTTTGTATAAATATGATTTAGAAGGTTCTATCATGTGTGCATAAAAAAGTACACTTTGGGTTATTTCAACCACTTCTACTTTAGTTGAGCTTTTTTATGGGACCAATTTGAGATAAACAAGAACCAAATGAACACACTCTTCTCTTGATACTTTTATAAATGAACCTGCACAGTGAAATTGTTGAATTTTTTTTTGCTATCCTGGTTTCACAGGCGGTCCTAAAGATGCTAAATGAGATTGGAACTGTTGACAACATCCCAGAGTTCATTGAAGGTGTGAAAAACAGGTCAGGTTTTCTTTTTATCTGATAAACTTGCTGAACCGTTAACACAAATAACTAGTGGGTGTGAACTTGATGATGATGATGAGTTTCATGGTGGAATCCTGATCTTGAACGGGTCATGTCTACAGGAAACGGAAAATGTCAGGTTTTGGGCATCGTGTGTACAAAAACTATGATCCCAGAGCAAAGGTTATTAAGAAACTAGCAGAAGAGGTTTTCTCAATTGTAGGCAGGGATCCCCTTATTGAGGTATTTGAAAGTTTATAAAATGATATTTTCGAGTTCATATTTCAAGAATATTCATCAACTAACATGCTGTCAACAGGTGGCTATTGCTTTGGAACAAGCTGCTTTATCAGATGAATACTTTGTTAAAAGAAAGTTGTACCCAAATGTTGATTTCTACTCTGGGCTGATTTATAGGTATGTTTTTCGAGTTTTTTCCTCCAATTCGGTTTACTGAATAATAAAAAATTTAAATTGTGTATTGATGTGCTAACTTATTTGAAACAGGGCAATGGGTTTCCCAACTGAATTCTTTCCTGTTTTGTTTGCCATACCTCGAATGGCTGGTTATTTGTCACACTGGCGAGAGTCCCTTGATGATCCTGACACAAAGATCATGAGACCCGCACAGGTTTGCTTCTTCACTTTTGAAATAGGTTGATCTAGGTTATGTTATATATATCTAAAGGTGGCAATTTCTGATGCAACCCGAAACACATCATGAAAATAATCAGGTTTTAGGGTATCATATGTTACTTGTTTGATAAAAGGATCGTGTTCGGATTGACATGTTTGATTAAACATGTTGTTTTTAGGTTGACTGGTTTAACCTGTTCAATTAAACAGGTCTTCCCCAACCTGTCAACCACATGTGTCGGTAAATGTGGTAAACATGTCGTGTTTGGGTTACATGATTTTAGATGTCTCTTGGCTAGAGTTGATTTTCTGACACCAATAAAATATGGGTCGTGTTTGGGTTAAACAGTTTAACCTGCCCACCCAACACGTTTGACACCCCTTGTGTCTCAAACAAGATAAATCAAAGAACCTAGCTAAGAATGAAATGGCAAGGCACATCAGGTGTGTGTGCAAGTCAACCTAATCTATACTAAAACACCCTTTACAACACGAACTTAATTTGGCCCGTTACCTGCTTACCCAACAGTCGTGTATAAAAATAAGCTTTTAAGTACATTTTTAACCTTTCTATATCCTTAGGTTTACACGGGTGTATGGATGCGGCATTACACACCTGTCCAAGAACGGATGTTGACTGGAGCTGTAGCAGATAAACTAGGACAAGTGTCAGTCTCCAATGCCACAAGGCGGCGGTTATCCGGGTCAGGGGTTTGACTTGGCTGTCTTTGTGCGTTGACTTTCAGGGAAGTTAAAAGAAGGGTGGTGTAGTTTAAGTGCTTTCATGATTCATCTATATGATTATTGTTCGGTTTTTGTAGTATATGTATAATCAAGGCCATGTTGAACTGTGGTTTTGATTTATCAGTCACTATGACGGTTGCTTATATGAAATTTAATAGTTGGTTATCACAGTTATGGTTGCTCGTATGTAACTTATTATTTGATTTATTCGGTCGCCGCCCCCCTCTCCCACCCCATTGCCACCACCATCACCACATTTCAATCTTTTCTAAAGGTTTTATCAGCCAAGTATGTTGATAAATCTCAATTAAAATCTACATTACGATGAAATTAATAGATTTAAATATAACTTTAAATTATGCACTAAACAACCATTTCTTTTTCATACTTCATTCATTGATAACCCTAAAAGAAAAGGCTATAGGAAGTAAAGGGTGTACTGTTGAAATGAAAATCTTACGTTTTTCTCTTGGTTTTTCGTTAAGGGTCTTTATATCCAAAAATAACCATTGAAAATTTTAACTTACAAAAAGATTAATAAAAAAAATACTCCAGTTAAGGGAGATAATAAGCCGTGAAGTGTAAAGACACGAAACACTTGAAGAAAGCACTGCGATTGAGAAGTATTATCATGCGTTGACCTTTCGATTTGACGACTATGCATTAAAAACAAAGCAAGGAGGGACCAAAGTCAAGGGAAGTTAGATTCAAAATAGGAAGAACCATATCAAATTGAATAAGCATCAAAATAGGTCGTATAGTCCAAATGGATGGAAGATCAATAACGAGAATATGGCACAAGGTGAATCAACTTGAGAGGTCTTGCCTCATCAAGACGCCCGTAATTTGTTTAGGTCCCACCTAATCGGTACCGCAAGGCCAAACTGAATTGAGACACTCCTTAATGTCCCATCTACAGGCGGTTATCAAAGGCCTTACCTAACTAAAAAGCTCCTTTACTTTTACGTGTCGTTTAACTGGGTCAGGGTGGTTCCTAAATCCTAACCAAGGATCTTCTTAATTTGTTCAACTCTCATCTTATTGGATCGGATGCCATGCCTAACCTAGGGGTACTAGTTGTGAAACGTGATGAAACGTGAACCATGTAATACTTTCATATGACTAAAAGAAACAAAAAAAAAAAAAAAATTGGAATGCAACATCAGCAAAACCAAGGATCTCACCATCTCGATATAAACACAAAACATGCTGGGGCATGACATATACAGTGTCACCAGACTCGAGAAGAACTTGCGTGATGGATCTATAGATGCTGCAACGCTCCATGAAAGAAGCAACAAAGCTTGGTAACATAACAAAAGTCCCCGAGGAACTATTGGCTGTAGACATTTCTAAACAAATATAGAAGTGACAAAAATGAATAGCGCACCTATGGAATGAGATGTCAACTAAATGAAAGAAGTGCCTATGCAATTAGAAGTCAACTGGAGGCGGGCAGTAGAAGATTGGCGAACCAGGGGTGGTCATCTTCATTCTTGTGAACACAAGTGAAGACGAGAATTCCCTTTCATAGAAAAAAACATGCATTGGGTTGACATTCCACATGCAGTATCCGTTCCAAGATTTGAACACAACCACAAAACTGATACGAGGTCTCATATACCGTTCTACTTGTACCATATGACATGCTATTCTTATCATCTCAATGCTAATTACTTATAACCAGCGCTTAAAAATTAAACGATATGACAGTCGAAAGTGAATACTTTTGGCATATAGAGATTAATAAAAATACCGACTGAAAACAGCATAAGCATTACGACTTCAATAAAGAAACCGATTCCAGTTGCAGAAGTAAATAGAGAAATGAACACCATTTTTGAACATTTAAAACATTTTTAACCAACTTGGATAGGCTTTTCAGAATCTCCTTGCTGTAGGTGTACTAAATTTGGAACTTGAAGCAACAGATTTTCCAGGTAAAGGACTTGGTTTCTTTATGGAAGAAAAACTGTACAATAAAAGATAAGATTTCAACAATCAAGTCACGATCAATAAAGACGGGTTATTATTAGAGATCAACTACAACAATACCTGTGATTGTTATGCAAATTATTTTTCTTCATAGCTGATAGGTTTTTGACCTCTCGACTGTTGACGAAATAGCCAAAACAGACAATAAGTGAGTGATAAAATAAAATATTTCCAAAAATGAAAGATAATATAAAAAGCACCTGTTAAGGAATTCTTGTTTGGCCTTCTTCATCAAGCCACTTTTTGTATTGCCAATACTACTACCAGGGCCTACAAAAGTCAGATCATCGTGACATTTCACAAAATTAAATGTCTAAGCTCATAAAATATGATAAACATTAACTACTAAAGATGCAACTGTTATACAAAACCTCCATAGAAGCTCCTTTTATAGCTGCTCGAGGGTGGCACTTTGGTGCACAGTTGAACTTGCCGGCTTTGCTTCTCTGTCAGTAACATAAAAATGGTGAATCTTAAATAACAATATATGTAACATATATAAAAATATTTCATATTCGAAAGGATATATATATAGACTCCTGAAGATCGAACAGATTATTTTCATTCCTAAATTACCCTAAATATATGAGGAAATCATAACTGAAGTATCAAAGAATTTAAGATTTATTAAACCGTGAATGTCTGTTGGCTAAGTATTAAATGTTGAAACATGTAAACCAAATATCTTGTATAATAAAGTTAAAACAACTTCATTTCAATATCCGACGGATTCTAACATGATTCCAGTCATGCATACTAAATTTCTACAAGAGTTGTAAATCATACCTCATTTATGAAAATTCCATGTTTTCCTTGAACTATCTTCATGACAAGATATATACGACATTATGCCAAAATCGGCCATCTCGAATTCTTGTATCATGGACATCTTAAAACTCTCGATCATCTTAAAGACTAAATGAACACTATATCTTCATTACCCTTATTAAACATGGTGGTCGATTCACAAAAGCTTTTTACTTAAGTGGGCCATTGTGGAAAACCGACTTGGTCCATTTTGAATGTTCCAGTCGCTATTTGCAGCTAAAATAATTACAAGTCTATACTTTCAATCTAAGCAACATGAGAACATGCCTCTTAATAATCAAAACTTGGACATATTCAAATCCCCTTGCGACTATTCTTGCTTTCTACCTTTTTACTTTGCCAATTGACTTCATTTTTGTCTTCAAAACCCACTTGACATTGATAGCCTTTTAAACTTGCAGAAAGGTTTTTTTTTTGGCGTGCAAATCCTCTTCAATTATGTCATGAAAATCTAAAAGCCTACAATCTAAAACATAACAAAGTGCACAAATTCACTGACATCATCATCTCGAGTTACCTCAAAGTCTTGCCTTAATATATGATGGGATCATGAATGCCTTCATATTATCTTCTTAACAAATAAAGATTGATCCTGCTAAACGATCATCGTCAGTCTTGTCTTCATTCCTGATGGGACCATGGATGACATTATTTTATCTTTGATGGGGTACCAAGTAAAACAGAAGTGCCGCGGCTAAGCTTTTGAACTAGGTGCCGCGGCTAAGCTTTTGAACTAGGTGTCGCGGCTAAGCTTTTGAACTAGGCGTCGTGGCTGAGCATGTGGACCAGGAGCCGCGACTGAACTTTTGATGGGGTACCAAGTAAAACATGTTGTCACGACCAACCCGTGTAGCCCGACTACCGCGGCTGACCCGTATGAACCGGAGGCCGCGACTGAGCTCGTGGACCGGGTGCCGCGACTGAGCTCGTGGACCGGGTGCCGCGGCTGGCCCCCTTTTAACTCTGCAGGCCGCGGCTACCCTTTGAACCACTTTAACCCCACGACTAAAAACAGAAAAAGAGGAATCTGCTAAGCGGCCATGGTGCTGACCCTCGAGTCGATCTAACAACACCAAACAAGGGGAGATTGAACCTCAACAAACAAGGGGAATAAGGCCAGAACATAATAACACCAAAACATATAAGACAAACCTCGGGAACAACCAGTACAAAGTCAACTATAATGACAAAAATACATTTATATTAAGTCCAGAAACCCTATACACAGAAGGAGAAGAGATCTCCTGTCCAAGGAAGATCTACCCCGAAGTACCTTCTAAGACATGCCAAAAATGGAACCAGACACCAGCTAAAGCCAGTATAAATACCTCATTGGCTCCAAAGGAAGGGACAAGTTGCAATTCTTACTCACTACTACTAACCAGGAGTCCTAGCATAATCATCCATAAGCACTGCTCCACGAGTCCTAATCACTTGATTAAGATTCTTGTAGCAACATTTGGCGCCATCCGCGGGACCTTCTTTCGGTAATTTTTTAGCAACCCAGAAGTTGATTACTATGGACTCCGACCAAGTAACTCCCTACCACAACGATGTCAACGACACTGAAAACCCGAATGTTGCTTCCTCTCTCTCAGGTGTTGTGAATACCAGTTCGGGAGGAGGCAACAACCATAACACCATAACCGCTACACCAAATAACACTGTTATCACTCCCGAATTCCTTAACCAGAATCGAGAGCAGATCTTGTCGCTGCTGCAACAAGAAGAGAAAGAGCATCGCCTGAAGGACGTACGAACTCGTCTAGAGTATGAAGAAATCCCAAGGGTGGGACACGAAGAGGGAAGAGAATACAGCGATGGCATGGGTCCATCCGAAGAGGAAGAAACCAAGGTGGTGACGAATCAGGGGGGAGTATACCTGTCAAGAAGCCAGGTTTGGGGGACGATTTTAGTAAACCTTATCGTCCTTCGACGGCAAAGGCTCGATCCAGTTCATCCCGAAGATAGCAGAATTCGTCTTCCCACCCAAACTAAAGATGCCTTCCAATGTAGGGAAGTACAACGGGATGGGAGACCCGGAAGATCACCTGGCCATGTTTGTAGGTGCGGCCGAGGTGGAGCAGTGGTCAGTATCGGTGTGGTGCCACATGTTCGCTCAAACACTTACCGGGGCGGCCAGAGTTTGGTTCGATAGTCTTCCAGCTGGTGGAATAGGTAATTTTGAAGAGTTGGAAAGCAGTTTCCTAAAGAACTTCAGCCAACAAAGATTATCATCTAAGGACCCCACGAAACTGCATAATATCAAGAGGGGAGATAATGAATCGATAGAAAGCTTCATCACCAGATTTTCTAAAGAAAGTATGCACGTTAGAGGAGCTGATGAGACCATACGAATCTCAGCTTTCATTCATGGAGTGAAGAACGACCAACTCGTAGAAATGTTCCACGAGAACCTTCCAAAGACGGTGGACGAAATGTTGGAACGAGCAAAAGCGTTCGTACGGGGAAAGAAGGCATGTGAACAGTTAAGGGAAAAAACCACCAAAAAGCCAACGCTCTCTTCATGGGACCTATAGAGAAGGCCAGGAGGGACCAAAATTTGGGAGAGATAGCGCTTCCAGCCACCGTTTGCACAACCAAATCGGTCTTTTCACCAACGTCCCATCCTACCCGCTAGAGGTTCACCAGGTCCCCAGGTAACACTCCCGCCCCTAACTAAAACGCCAAGTGAAATTCTGGCGACCGAAAATGTAAAATTCGCCAAGCCAACCCCGTTAAAACCAGGGGTGAAACGGGACACGAGCAAGTACTACGAATTTCACGGGGAAAATGGACACACGACGGACGACTGCTTTTCGTTGAAGAGACATTTCGAACTAGCAATCAAAACAGGAAAATTGGCCCACCTCCTGAAGGAGCTAAAGAGAACGCCTCAGACGGGAGAAAAGAGAAAGGAGATATTCATGATCCAGCTTGCTAGTCATAAGGGGAAGAGACATGCTGATCACATGGAACCCTGGATGGCCCAAGAGTTTTCTTTTCCCCCAATCCATGGAGGAAGTTTCGCTAGTGGCCCGGTAACTATTTCAGCTGTCATAGCAGGCCAGCAAGTGCATCGAGTGTATGTCGATAGCGGAAGTAGTGCCGAGATTATGTATGAACATTGTTTTTTGCAGCTAGATGAAGAAACCAGGAGAGGCCTCGATACCGGAACTCACATGCTGACGGGATTCACGGAAGAGCTTGTCCAACCGCCGGGTCAAATACAGCTTCCAGTCACCATCGGAAATCATACGGGATGGCGTGAGGTGTTGATGATATTTCTCGTTGTTCGGTCGGAATCATCGCACAATGTGATCTTGGGGAGACCCGGATTGTGTGCACGTTGGGAGCAGTCATATCCACAGTTCACGTGGCAATCAAGTTTCCCACTCCAACAGGTGTGGTTACCATCTACTCCAGCCAGGAATGCAAGGATGTGAGGGCACTGAAACTGGAGAGTCCAGACCTCTCTGAAGATCCCATCCACCCAACACGAGAAAAATGGGTAATCAATCCGAAATTCCCCGAACAAAAGATCACGATCGAGGGCCAATTGGGGGACGCCACGAAAGACCGACTCAAGCATCTGCTACAAAGCAATTTAGATGTTTTTGCGTGGGAGCCCTCCGACATGATAGGAGTTCCACGAGATATCACAGAGCATGAATTGAAGACATACAGGTCTAAGGAACCGACAGTTCAAAAACAAAGGCACATGGGGGAAGAAATAAGCCGAGCTGTTGTTGAAGAAGTAAAAAAATTACTCCGTGCGGGAATCATCAGGGAGGTGCGTTATCAAACCTAGGTGGCTAACCCGGTTATGGTGAAGAAGGGAGACGGAACTTGGAGGATGTGCATTGATTTTAAAGATCTCAACAATGCGTGTCCTAAGGACTGTTATCCACTTCCGGAAATCGATTTAAAGGTAGATTCTCTAGCCTCTTTTCCTTTGAAATGTTTTTTGGATGCATACAAAGGATATCACCAGGTACAAATGGCTCGAGAGGACGAGGACAAGACCGCGTTCTATACAGATGTGGGCATCTTTTGCTTTACCAAAATGCCGTTTGGATTGAAAAATGCGGGGGCGACATATCAACGATTAATGGATAAGGAGTTCAAGTCCCAGATCGGAAGAAATATCGAAGTTTACGTAGACGACATAGTGATCAAAAGCCGCAGCGAAGAATTCTTGTTATAAGACATAGCTGAGACCTTTGGAACGTTGCGAGGGATGAATATGAAGTTGAATCCTCAAAAATGTTCGTTTGGGGTCGAAGAAGGAAAGTTTTTGGGTGTGATTGTAACAAAGAAGGGGTTCGAAGCCAACCCAGAAAAGGTGGCAGCTGTACTCAAAATGCCATCGCCAAGATCGATCAGGGATGTACAAGCGCTTAACGGGCGCCTGGTAGCGCTCAATAGATTCCTATCCAAGCACGCAGAACGAGCTCTACCATTCATGGCCACACTAAAAAGCTGTCTAGGGAAGAAAAACTTTTCATGGTCAAAAGAAACGGAGGACGCTTTTTAGCAGATGAAGGTTTATCTAAGCAACTTGCCAACACTCGTAGCCCCATTCCCAAGTGAAAAGATGATCATGTATTTGTCAGCTGGGAAGAAGACTGTAAGCGCCGTACTATTGACAGATAGGGACGGAGAGCAAACACCAATATACTTTATCAGCAGAGCTCTGAAAGATGCGGAAACCCGGTATTCCCCAATGGAAAAGCTTGTTCTAGCCCTAGTGCATGCATCTAAAAGATTGCATCGATACTTTCAAGCTCATGTCATTGAAGTAAGAACGGGTCACCCTATACAACAGACTGAGAAAACCAGAGATCTCGGGCAGGTTGTCAAAGTTGGCGATCGAGTTGGGGGTCTTTGGAATCCAATACAAGCCAAGGGTAGCAATGAAAGGACAAGTCATGGCGGACTTTTTAACCGAAATTCCACACGACGAGGATGTCATGACCGACTTGCCTCAGGCTGGTTCTGGACCAGAAAAGGAATGGTGTTTACATACGGACAGTGCATCGAATGACGAGGGGTCAGGGGCAGGTTTAATACTTGTTAGACCGGAAGGGGAAGAGCTGACCTATGCCTTAAGGTTAGCTTTCAAAAGTTCTAACAATGAAGCAGAATATAAGGCATTGATAGTAGGCCTCAGGTTAGCAAAGCAGATAAAAGTCAAAAGGTTGCACGCCCACGTAGATTCATTACTGGTTGCAAACCAAATTAATGGGTCCTACGATGCAAAAGAGAATACAATGAAGTTATACCTAAGTAAGGCAAAGGAGATAATGGGCGAATTTGAGAAATGCGAAATCTCGCACATCCCACGCACCAAAATAAGAAAGCAGACGCGCTAAGCAAGTTAGCATCTGTAACGTTTAGCCACCTCGCCAAAGAAGTCAGAGTTGAAGTACTCCAAGCCCCATCGGTAGAAACGAAGGAGGTAACAGCAATAACAGGCAGAAAAGAAGCTTGTTGGATGCAACCGATCATAAGTTTCCTAAAAGACGGTGACCTACCGGAAGAAAAAGCGGAAGCAAGAGCATTGCAGGCAAAGGCGCACTACGAGTTACAGCAGGGGGTACTCTACCGGAGGTCCTACATGGGTCCGCTGTTGAGATGCTTAGCGCCCGAGAGGCCAACTATGTGGTCCGATAGATACACGAGGGTATTTGCGGCATTCATGCAGGACCGCGGATGGTGGTAGCAAAGGCAATGGGAGCAGGATACTATTGGCCAGGAATGCACAGGAGTGTTATGGAAGAAATCCAAAAGTGCGAGAGTTGTCAAAGGTATGCTCCTATATGTTAAAGGCCCAAGAATGACATGATCCCGGTCACGGCCGCTTGGTCGTTCCAGAAATGGGCCATGGATATTGTGGGCCCACTCCCGGCCTCGACGGGGAAGGTGAAGTTCCTTTTAGTAGCAGTAGACTACTTCACCAAATGGACAGAGGCAAAGGCTTTAAGGATCATTTCAGGACAACAGGTAAAGAGATTCGTGTGGGAAAACATAACATGTCATTTCGGACTGGCGGACTGCCACTTTTTATCGTAACAGATAACGGAAAACAGTTTGCAGACAACCCGTTCAGGTCATGGTGCAAAGAATTGATGATTACTCAAATCTTCACTTCGGTGGCTCACCCACAAGGCAATGGGCAAGTGGAAAGAGTTAACCGAAGTATCGTTGAAGGAATCAAGACAAGGCTGGGACTGGAAGGAAAAAATTGGGTAGAAGAGTTACCGAGTGTCTTGTGGGCCCACCGGACCATGCCAAAAACAAGCCATGGAGAAACTCCTTTCAGCTTGACGTACGGTTCAGAAGCAATGATTCGGGCTGAGGTAGGGATGCCAACGGCTCGAGTTATGCAAGCTCAGGGACAAACAATGAAGCAGAATTACGACTCAACTTGGACTTACTCGAGGAGCGAAGGATGGTTGCAGCAATAAGGGAGGCAAGGCACAAGCAAGAAGTTGAACGATACTACAACTCCCGTGTCAAGAAACAGATTTTCAAGGAGGGGGATTATGTATTGCGA